>PVJN01011718.1:0-19255 GCA_004026805.1 Lasiurus borealis
CTGTATGATTTTACTTCCGTGTCACATCTAAACAAAACGAAATAAAAATCTCAGCTCCTGAGAACAAGCTGCTGTTTGCCAAAGGGGAGGGAGGTGGCGGGGTTCGGCGGGTGGGGGGTGGTTTGAAAAAATGAATGGCCTCGTTTTACAAGTCCTACCAGTTTCACCACCCGTGGGGTAAACAGCGCCTCCTTCTATGGGTCACAAATTTATCTCCTTTGACTTTTCAAAAGTGCCAGCTCTCTGGCCTGAAGAGATTTGGTCAATACAATTGTGAACGTGCTCTCCTTTCTAGTTTCTCCACAGACTATATATATATATATATTTTTATTTGTGAGTCAGGCTTTGTACGGCTAATTCTGCTTTCCCTCCTAATTCTTTCCGACCTCCTTAAATCATTCCGGTTGCTCTCTTCGGGGGGAAATTCTTTATTTGTAAAAATGGCCGTGGGCAGCATTTCTGAGCATCCCGCTCACCTGCCTCTGGGCCTGCTTCCTGAGGGCACGGCAGATGTGTGATAAGAACACAGGAAAGGGTCGCTTCCCTCCCTGTCTATGCTCCCCTCCCCCGTGCACCCACACAGGTGCACCTAAGCGCACTTTCACCCCGGCTCCAGGAAGGAGAAACTGAGCCCCTGTTTGCTTCTCGCATTCCATAGCTTCGCTCTCCTTTAAGAGACCCCAACTTCCTGCAGTTTGGCCACCCTTCGCGTTTCCGTTCTCCCATTTCTGGCCTTTGCTCTGATCAATAGGTGTCGTTCGAAAGCAATCGCACTGCGTGAGCCAGCCAGGATTTCACTAAACATCACTACCTATTGCTCTATCACAGGCCTTCCCGGGGGCTGGGCGTTCAGCAGACGTGTGACAAGCCTCTTCAGCAATTACAACTCCCTCTCACATTCGCGACAATCGTGTCTAATTATTTTTCCATGCTCACAAGCATCAAGTCCTGTTCTGGTGGTTTCGTGTACTAATTCGGTCTTCACAAGGACCTTATAAAGTAAATATGAAATTCACTTTATTTTTTTACAGACCAAAAACCTAAGGTGCAGAGGGGTTCATTAACTAGTTCAAGTTCATTGAGAGAGAAAGTGGTGGAGAGTTTGCCAGTCTGGTTCTAGGGCTCTTAGGCATGATGCTGGCACACCTTCCTCACCACCCACAGGACCATTCGGCTGAACTTGAGAACAAACACACAATACACTCCGAGCATCTCCAACAGAGACCAAATAAAAAGGAAGAAAAGGGCCACAGTGAAGAGATGAAAAAGAGGAATGGCAAACACAGGGAATAGTGGATACAGGGCAATGGAGGGGGGAGACGGGTGAGGGCATATACTGGGGGTGGGGAGGGGAATAGGGAAAAAATAAAAATAAAATAAAATTTTTAAAAAAAGAAAAGAAAACCATCATCTTCTCTGACAACACTGGGCTGTCCGAATCTCCTGGATTTCTTTGAGCTTTAGAAAGAGAAGAAAAAAAAAAAAAAACCCTTTACAGATTTCAAATAAAATAGTAGATGTCGGAGTTATTTTGCCCTGTGAATGACAGTTACTTAATTTAAGCATACAAACTTAATTAGTCATTTGGAAAAAAATAAACTTCTAAACTACATTCTTGAAGGAATGGATTGCCATACGAGTACCACGAAAAATTATCTCTTAAATAATGTCGCTCACTACCCAGCACTAAATGCGGAAGGCTATTGGTTTGGGATCTGTGAGAGAAGAAACCTTAAACCCAGATACAGTGGTACCTCGAGATACAAGTGCCCTAACATACGAGATTTTTGAGATACGAGCTGTAGAGCGAGCGATTTTTGCTTTGAAATACGAGCAACATTTGAGATAGGAGTCATCGCGCGGATCAGCCGGCTGCACACGACCCACCAGTTTACCTCCACTCGGGTGTCTCATAGTTTCCCACGCCTCAAGGTTATGGAACGAATTAAACTCGTATCTCGAGGTAGCACTGTATTCGCCTAACAAAACATCTTGCTTCCCGGAACATCCTGAGATTTGTCAGAACTGGTTAAATGCTGTTTTTTTCTTGGAGGGCTCCGGGTGGATTCTGTGACATTCATACCCCCCCCCCCTTTCTGTGACAGCGAAGCAAGAAATTCCTAAGTCCAGCCTCGCCCATCCAATTGCCGGCTAATTACTCTCCAGCTCTGTCACCGAGCCTCCAGGTGCATTTTTCAGTTCTCCGATTAGAGAGAGGCTTTAGATATCCCCGCTCACATCCCTCGCACATGGCATTTCCACGCAACGCTCTGAACCCCTGACAAGGATGCCAATGATATGGCAACCGTACGAGGCATGGTCACTGCTCTCCAGGAATCTCACCCGAGACCAGTGACCTCTTCTGTAACCGATTTCCCCAAAGGAACCCCAAGTTCAATCAAGTTGAGCCCGCTGGGACTTGGGGATCAGAAATACCGAGGCATAGAGCCAGCTTCCCAGCTCCGGCTATTTCTTTAATTTTCCTTTTCGGTTGTATGGACAGTCACCTACCCTGGAAGAAGCAATGCGTACTCAAAGGGAGCGTGCGCACTCACCATTTTTTGGGCATTCTCGTCGGTGATGTTGGTGTTGTAATTCCAGGAGGCGAGCGCACTTTCGTGAGACAGGTCCTCAGCTTGAGAGCTGAAATTCTTCAGAAAGGTCCAGGCCAAGTCCTCCGTCGGGGACTGAGCGGCAGTCACAGCCACCAGGCTGAGAAAGAGCCAGAAAGGGCCTGACATCCTTCCCTGTGCGCCGAGATCCCATCCACTGAGCGACTCTCCCCGGAGCAAAGCCTCCTCATGAGCTTTTCTCTCTCCAGCCTTTGAACTTGGGTTGGGCACTGAGCAGGGAAGACAGGGGGGAGGAAAAAAAAAAGGAAGAAGAAACAGTAAACAATCTGAGGAACCAATAGAAAGTTCCCCCTGGAGAGGACAGATATGGACGCATATTTTAAAATGATTTCTAAAGGACATCAAATAAACAACTGTTATTCATTAATCCCGGAGAATCCTAGCTTTCTTAGGATTTTATGGCCAAACCCAAACTTGTGCAGTGGGTTAATCAGTTCCCACGAAGCTGTTAAAAATCCACTGGAGGTGTTATAATTTTACAGTGACCAGAGGAGGCTCGGAGTAAGGATCCTGGAAGCAATGCTGTTACTTATCTGTGTTTTGTTTTTTTTTTTCTTTTCTTCAGACCATTCCATTCCCAGTGAGTTTATCCCTATTTTCTTTTTATTTCAGGCTTATAGCCACAGATACTGTCTCCTCGGGTTAGCATTTTCTCTTCCTCAATCAATGACTTTAGCCCATGCCCGTCCCTTCCATAGCTCAGCTGGTAGAGCGGAGGACTGTAGTTGATTCCTGATAAATGCCTTAGCCCTTGTATGTATGAAATTCATTTCTGTCAATACCTTTGGCATTTCATACATGTGTTGTCTTTTTAAATCCTAAGACTGCCCTCCCCTTCACAGGTCAGCTCTCCTGATCTGGCTCGGGAAAAGTTTAAAAGGTCCGCTCTCTGTTTCGGAGATCACTAAGGTGCACACCGGCTCCCTGGCTGGCTTCTCGGGTGGCGCCTTCCCGCTCACTCACCTGTTCCCTCCTCGGGCAAGATGGCCAGGAAAGGAGGGCGCCCGGGCGAGGGAGGGAATGCCAGGAGCTGCCTGTCAGTCTCTGCTTATCTTTCGCCGCAGGATCCCGGCGGCACCGACTTCCCAGAACCGTCCGCGGTGACCCTGGCGAGTCCTCAGGGCCTGAACCGGTGTCCTCATTCCGAAGGGGCAGGGATCCGTGCGGCAGATAAAAGAGAGGAGCCTCTTTACATGGCAAGGCCCGTGGGTCCGGGTGACTGTGATGATGAAACCTGCACGCAGGGGAAACATTTCTTCACCTAGAAAAACAAGTCTTCCAGGTGCAGGTGAAATTGCAGTCATTAAGCCTGTCACAAAGCGTTCGCCTCTTTTCCTCTTCCTCTTCCTCTTCCTCCAAAGCTGGACAGCTCGCGGTGGCACAGGAGTACATAATCACAAGCGTTTTCCATGCTAGCGTGTCATGGAAGCACTGCGGACAGCCTAGAGGTAAAGATTGTGGCCCCATTGTACAGATGCTGAGACTGAGACCCGGGGAAGATCATCGACTTGTCAAACTCCGTGCCTTTGGTGAGGGAGAGAGTCTGCTCACAAAGGCAAGCAGCCGGAGTCTGGAGCGCGGGCCTTTAAGAGGCAGGGAGGCAAAGAGCAGTGATGGGATGGAGACCAAGACCGGCAGAGAAGACAGATGCAGAACAAGAAGATAGAGACAGAGGCAGGAAAGCATCAGACACACTGTCAAACTACAGCGGGAAGGTTGGGGAGAGGTGGGGGAGATAAGAGATCAACCGAAGGACCTGTATGCATGCATATAAGCATAACCAATGGACACAGACACTGGGGGTTAGGGCATGCCTGGGAGGGGGGGGCAATGGGAAGATGTGTACACATGTAACACATTAATAAAAAAAATGAAAATAAATAAAAAATAAAGACCAGCAGAGGGACAGTGCTGATGCTGTCTGTCTGTCTGTGAAAATGCTGGATTTTGGTCCCGGCACCTCAAAAAGAGGTAGATTTCTACAGCCATTGTTGTGACTCCTCGTACATCAGTCTTTTAAGTTAAGTGGCTGATCAATGGAAGTAATTACAATAACAAACTTTAAATACAGTAACATGGGGGGGGGGTCAGTGACACTTCCCCAAGGCTCCTCCCACGTTTGAGGAGCTGAGACCCGCTCACTTCTCACAGGCCTTAGAGGAGGAACCGGTCCAGAAAAAGGAGAACGCGGCATAAGGCTCTGAACAAAGAGCTAGCCTGTGTCCCTCAAAATAAGACAGCGTCTTCTATTCATGTTTGCTCCCAGAGATGCGCTAGGTCTTATTTTCAGGGGATGTCTCATTTTTCCATGAAGAAGAAGACGGTACACATTTATTGTTGAACAACAACAACAAAAAAGGAAATGTATGACCTGTCTACGGTCCGGTAGTCGTTGTCATCACAAACCAGCTCCCTGATGGGCCGCAGCGCAGCCGGAGCTGTTCAGGCAGGCGAGGTCTCTTTAAATCAGGACTCAGACGCCTGACCGTAGTAGCTTCGGGGCCTTCTATTCCGGGAAGGCCTTATGTTCAGGGGAGGCCTTATATGACAGCCCGAGGCCAAACTGGAAGTAGGTCTTATTTTCGGGGGATGTCTTACTTTCGGGGAACCAGGGTACATTCTTTACCTTCATAAAAGCTGAACCCAAACTGTCCTGAGGTCAGCTCCTGAATGAGGCTCGGGTTCAGGACAAAAATGGGAGCAGTCCCGCTCCGATTCACTGAGACGGAGAATCAGATTCACGTGTTCGAATTCAAATGGAGAAAGCGGGACGGAAACTCTGCAAGCTGAACCCAGTGACCACGAACCCGAGAGGACGGTGAGGCAAGAACATTCTGGAAGCCGTGACCTTTTGCGAGGCAGGGGAAACAGGTAAACGGCCCACAGTGATTCTGGAGGGAAATCAACTCGGGGACGGCCCCCTGCGCGCAGTGACTGCATTGGCGGCGCGTTTGCGCTCCGCAGTGAGAGGCTGTCGCTGCTCTGACTCCTGGCCGGCAGCATGCAGCCATCCTGAAAAGGCAGGTGAACCCGCTGAAGGAAAGCCCCCCTCGTTTCCAGGGGGCGGGACCCCGAGAAACCACTGGCCCACGGGAAGGAGGCCGAGGAGGAAGAAGGAAGCCAGAGACAGGAGCAGACCCGGGAGGCAGAAAACCTGTTCTGCTTGTCCACGGGCGGAGGGCGGCTTTCACAAAGGCGGACGGGGCAGCAGGAAGAGCCCTGGATCTGGCCTTTTCACAAACTGTAAATGCCACTGTGGACGGTGCTGGGCGCTGGGAGAATAGAGATCTCTGGCCCTGAAGACGCTGTAGAGGGGCCCAGGCCGGCTGGGGTCCCGCCAGCCCGCTCCCTCTAACCCAGGGGCCAGCTGGCTGCGGGGAGGGGACGCGGGAGGGGGCAGGCTGCCCGCCCCCTGGCCAAACCTGCGGTGGAACGGGCAGGGGAGGGGATCATTGGCACATTAGCCTTTTATTATACAGGCGCCTACCGATTCACCGATTCACCGGAGCAAGTCCCAGGCGGCCTGCCCCTTTCCTTGCGGATGAAAGAATAGAAGAGAAAACACAAACACAGACCGTGTAGCTTCCATTTCAATAGGAGATTCAACGAAGGGTAAAGTTCCACCAGAGACATGGTTCTCAACCTGTGGGTCGCGACCCCTTTGGGGGTCAAACAACGTTTTCACATGGGTCGCCTAAGACTATTGGAAAACACCTATTTCCCATGGTCTTAGGAACCAACACACCGCTCCTCGGTGTAGCAAAGTGTAGCCATGTAGTTTACTGTTGTCCTATGAAGACTGTTACCCATGCTACATCACGATTCAAGACAAAAATTTCATTTATTTATCATTAGAAATAAATATTTCACAATATATAATTACATATTGTTTTTGTGATTAATCCCTATGCTTTAATTATGTTCAATTTGTAACCATGAAAATACATCCTGCATATCAGATATTTACATTACAGTTCATGACAGTAGCAAAATGACAGTGATGAAGTAGCAATGGAACTAATGTTATGTTTGGGGGTCACCACCCCATGAGGAGCTGTCTTAAAGGGTCACGGCCTTAGGAAGGTTGAGAACCACTGACCAGAGATCCAAATGTCCCAGAACCCACACGCGGTAGGATTAAGCAGTTCTCTGACCAACAATAGTTCACGTCCACAACAAGAATTTTGAGGCAATAATGATGTATTGTCTGCCTGCTGTGGATGAAAGGGGTCACGTGCTGACCTGACAGCTCAGGGCAGGCCTGCATGGTGGGCTGCAAACTCAGAGACCTCAAGTCCCCGCAAAGGATGTGCTGAAATGAAACTGGAACTAAAAGCAGTGATGGCGGGCGGTTACGTCCTAGGCTGGTCAACCTTTACCTGACCTTGACTGTCTGTTTGCATCTGTGATAACACACCCTGAAATGTCGGGGTAACCTGTAACTTTTCACTGTTCTGGAGCCCCTTGGGGCACAACCAAATGTGCTGGGCGCCAGGACAGATGCCACACATTCCTTCATTGTCATGTTCATTGTCCCTGCACCCACCCAAGTGTGTGTCCATCATTTTACTTTTTTAAAAATATATTTTATTGATTTTTTACAGAGAGGAAGGGAGAGAAATAGAAAGTCAGAAACATTGATGAGAGAGAGACATCGATCAGCCGCCTCCTGCACGCCCCACAGTGGAGATGTGCCTGCAAGCAAGGTACATGCTCCCGACCGGAATCGAACCTGGGACCTTTCAGTCCGCAAGCTGACGCTCTATCCACTGAGCCAAACCGGTCTCGGCACAAATTAATTTAGAGCAGTGGTTCTCAACCTTCCTAATGCCTCGACCCTTTAATACAGTTCCTCATGTGGTGGTGACCCCCAACCATAAAATTATTGCTACTTCCTAACTGTAATTTTGCTACTGTTATGAATCATAATGTAAGTATCTGTTTTCCGATGGTCTTAGGCGACCCCTGTGAAAGTGTCGTTCAACCCCCAAAGGGGTCGCGACCCACAGGTTGAGAACCGCTGATCTAGAGCATCATGCTCATTTCTGATAGCCACAATTTGCAGACAAGGAGAGCATCCAGAGGAAAACAAACACGTGGACCTAAAAGAATGTCATCTGAGCGCAGTTCAGACGCGGAAGAGAAGATTTAGGGATAACAGTTCTCTTCCATCCTGGGGCCATCCTTTAGGAGACGTGAGTAGCGTTAACACATTTCCTCTGCCACTTATTACTGGCGTGATTTTAGGCAGGTCCTATTCCCCTGCACCTACTTTCCTTATTTCAAAGCTGATAACAATCTCATGGGGATATTGTAAGTGTTATATGAATCAGTACTTGAGAACACAGAACGCTGTAAGGCTAATAATAAAAGCCACTCAAAATGAGAGTTGTGTCATAATTCGGGAACTTAGAAATGAGGGAAACGGGAGAATTGTCCGTAGTAGTTCTGGAGGAAACCGGTAGAGTCCCAGCATGAACAGGCTCAGCTAAACAAAACTTAAGCGCACTGCTTGGGTTATACCAGTTTTGCATTTTTAAACCGCTTAAGGTAGAAATGTTTCTAAAACATAGTCCCTCCTAATCAGGATGTTGCCTGTACATTATTTTGTATCTCTCCATCTTTTTTTTTTCTTTCACGATGACTCACTGTCATCAACTTGAAAACGGCTTACTGAGTAAGCTGTGATGTGACAGTGTCTTCAAGGCTCCCTCCACACAGCTTTATTGCTCTCCATTCTGCTATCTCTGTCGGCTCTGAATCCACTGTCACTTCTAGAAGAATCTAGCCCTGCCCACCATAAAGCCCCTCCCTGCTTCTGATATGCCCCCGGCTGAAACCTAAATGGAAAGCAGATAAGCAGAGTTCAACCTGAGATCTTCCTCCTCATAGGCTCCGGGCCGAGGGTGGGTCTCCACTCAGAGCAAAGTGCACAGACTTTGAGACCCACAGCGCCCTTATTGCTCATACTTTTTACATGCTTCCGACGGTCATACATGGCGAGGTTGCCCAATAGCTCTAGCAAGAGCCTCTTCACACCCCCCACGTTGAGGCTGTTTCATCTTGAAGGGTGTTTGCTGGTTTCTTCCTGAAAAAGCTGCATTTAATACCAGTCTCTGCAGGTGACACTCATGATGATCTCTGCTACTCAAAGGGGTCATCCCTCGGCCTAGTGGCAAAGAATCATTCAGAAAGGAAATTCCAGTAAAATCTGCAGACGTCCCCTGATTATTTCTGGTGTTACGTTTCTCGCCGTTTGTAACCTGATGGCCATTTATGACAGATACTGGGAGTCACACGATCCAATTAGAATGGCCGAGGTGTCTCATTAACGAGGATCAAATCGATGCCTCACAAAAGGAGAAACGGAAGTACGCCGAGTCAAGATGATCTGAAATTGAACCTGGACACCTTTGGGCTTTGGGGCCTTTTTAAAGTCTCTTGAGCATTTTTAAATAGAAATAAATTTGGGCTTCACATTAAAAAAATAAAATAAAATAAAAAATTCCCCAAGTTGAGAGGATAACTTCAGTAAACTTCAGAGGGGGAAAAAATGATGCTTTGGGAAATTTCTTCTCTTAAAATTGATAGAATAATGCTTCTGACAGAAATAAGAAAGCATACCAAGAATATAAAGCAGCTGAGACCAGTTTGGCTCAGTGGATAGAGCCTCGGCCTGCGGACTGAAGGGTCCCAGGTTCGATTCCGGTCAGGGGCATGTACCTTGCTTGCGGGCACGTCTCCAGTGTGGGGCGTGCAGGGGGTGGCTGATCGATGTCTCTCTCTCATCGATGTTTCTGACTTTCTGTCCCTCTCCCTTCCTCTCTATAAAAAATCAATAAAATATTTTAAAAAATAATATAAAGCATACAGAGTTTAAAACTTACATGGCCAATCATTATTTGCATTTCGTAAAATTGGTTTTGACCACATATTTCTTATCCAACATGAATGTATAAGTGCTTTAGAGAAAGTAAATAAGTTGGCTTTTTCGCCCAAAGAAAAAGCTAAAGTTCTTTCCTGTTTATATTTCCAGTTGCATAGCGGTCATTTTTTTTTTCCCTATAGATGGAGCAGATATTCTCTTCAGGAGCCAAAGTGAGAATTATTTCCGACCAAGTTCAAACTCGGGAGGACAAAGTGGATTTCAGGGAGTTTGTCCTGGTTATTACTGATCTGAGTTTATATAATCCAGTGCTTGCCACCTAATTGATTTTCAGAGCCAAACTGCAAAATATCAGGCAACGCGAGAGCCACGAGCATCAATTTACATCTAGAGCTGTAGGAGCAAAACCGGAGTCTCTATCCTAAGGAAAATTATAACCCCTGGCAGAGGGTGAACAGAGACGTGACATATCTCACTCACCTTGGAAAAGAATCACTCTGTTGTGTAGAGAACAGACTACATAGGGGCAAGACTCTTACAGGCAGAAAGACTGCCAAGAAGGCTATTGACATAATCCAGGTGAGTTATGATAGTGGCTTGATGCTAGCAGTAAAACTGGTGAGAAGTAGCTGGATCTTGAATACATTTTAATAGTAAAACCAACAGGACTTACTGGTCAATTGGATGTGGGATGTGAAAGAAAAAGAGAGTCACCAAAACCAATTTGGCTCAGTGGATAGAGCATCAGCCTGCCGACTGAAAGGTCCCAGCTTCGATTCCGGTCAAGGGCATGTACCTTGGTTGCAAGCACATCCCCAGTAGGGAGTGTGCAGGAGGCAGCTGATGTTTCTCTCTCACTGATGTTTCTAACTCTATCCCTCTCCCTTCCTCTCTGTAAAAAATCAATAAAATATATTATTAAAAAAAGAAAAAGAGAGTCAAAGCTTACTACAGAGTTTTCAGACTGAACAAGGAGAAGGACCAGGTTGCCATCGATTGAGGAGAAAGTTGCAGGTAGAACAGTTTGAAGGGAAGAGTGAGAGTCCAGTCAAGGTTGGGATACATGTTAAAGATCGAAGTGAGGGTGATGAGAAGGCAGTTAAGTAAACCCGCAGTGTGGTGGACAGGTCAGGGATGGGGCTAAAAATGTGAGAATTGTCAGCTAGAGACAGTTAGGCAGATACGTCTTTTCAGTTAAGAACCAAAGGAAACAATATGAATTCTTCAGCCTTCCCGTGTGCTGGAAACTATTATTTAGTCCAGACCTGGAAAGGAAATGTGGATGCATAAATAAGGGAAAGGGTTACTTGAAACAGTCCCCAGACCCAAGGAGCTATCTGTGAACTAAACAGAGAGATTCACGAATTTGGCCAGAGCTTTACATTTTTTCACTGGTTTATAGCAAAGTGGACACATCTCAGGTAGACGAGAAGGTTGAGTTGGACCAAGGTACAGATTCAGGGGAGGCAGCTGACATGAGAGATGGTCAAAGTCAAGTAGCTTAGAAGCAGTTCAGGTCAAGGCCAACTGGGCATTTAAAGCGTAGAAAACAACTTTCGGAGCCAGCTTCTGCCTCCCAGCTCGAGTATGAGGTGACTAAAGACCTTTACGCTTTGGTTAATTGGTTAATAGTTCCTAATTGGCTCTAAATATCTTAGAAGAAGCCTGCATCCCTATTGGCCTCTACCTCAGACATTAGAATGAGGCACTGAACCTATTGATCAACCAAAGGAGATTCCTGACAATGCTGAAGACAGGTGGGCAAATACCAGGAGGGTCTTTAGTGACAAAGAATGAAGTAATAGTAAGGCTGATCCATCATAATTTCAATGGAATGTATTCATGTGAACATGGGATTAAAGATTTTACCCTTCAATTTTTTATTTTTTTAAGTATATTTTTATTGATTTCAGAGAAGAAAGGTAGAGGGAGAGAGAGATAGAAACATCAGTGATGAGAATCATTGATCAGCTGCCTCCTGCACAGCCCCTACTTGGGATAAAGCCCACAATCCAACCACGATCTCCTGGTTTATAGGTCAGTACTCAACCACTGAGCCATACCGGCTGGGCTACCCTTCAATTTTGTACTTCCAGATCGATCCTCCTTGAAGTTCAGATGTTAGGCATTTGGGACTTAAATCTTGAGAAAACACTCAAAGGAGCTTTCATACTGAATATCTTTCTCTTCTCAACCTTTCCACTGGGTTTTGTGACTGGTGTTACCCCAAGATTTTTTTCTCCCCTATTGCAACACTGGAACCTCCCTCAAACTAGCTGGGAGCAGGAGTCAGTTACAGCTCACTGGGTAGCTTGATAATATTTAGGAAATAATTCAGCATCCCCTCCGAATGGATTTGGTCAAGAAGTCATTTGGGCCCAAGTTTTATACAAATTCAATATGAACTTGACATTCAGGAATAACTCCAACACTTCAATAAGACGGTGCTTAAAAACCTATGATGCTTAAGAGCACAGACACTCTAGAGCAGTGGTTCTCAACCTTTCTAATGCCGTGACCCTTTAATACAGCTCCTCATGTGGTGGTGACCCCCAACCATAAAATGATTTCCGTTGCTACTTTATAACTAATTTTGCTACTGTTATGAACTGTAATGTAAATATCTGATATGCAGGATGTATTTTCATTGTTACAAATTGAACATAATTAAAGCATAGTGATTAATCACAAAAACAATATGTAATTATATATTGTGCAATATTTATTTCTCATTACAAATCAATGAAATTTTGTCTTGAATCGTGGTGTAGCATGGGTAACAGTCTTCATAGGACAACAGTAAACTACATTGCTACACTTTGCTACACCGAGGAGCGGTGTGTTGGTTCCTAAGACCATGGGAAATATGTGTTTTCCGATGGTCTTAGGCGACCCCTGGAAAGGGTCGTTCGACCTCCAAAGGGGTTGCGACCCACAGGTTGAGAACCGCTGCTCTAGAGATGGTTTTGGTAGTCTGGATCCATGCCTCAAACACTCCCCTTAGTAAACTGGAGAAACAGTTTGGGAGGACAAAAATCTCCATCTATTCCTCAGTTGAAATTTCAACCTGGCCCTCCTCTAAGGAGAAAGAGGAGAAAGCTACTGGTAATAAAATTCAGAGTTTTCAAGGTCGAGGACAAGGCAAAGCATTAGACCAGGCCCCAAGACACTGATCAGTGAGCGTTAGGCATGGACAGGCCAGTACCTTGAAGCTCTCCACTGGGGCCACCGAGCTGCTGACATGTCTGGAGATGCTGTGGTCAAGCTGCCACCTAGAATGGTGATGGGTGATGAGTAGAGGCAGAACAGATAAAAAATTACCTACGTTTTGTTTAATAAAGAGAGGAGGAGAGAATGAAAAAGACAACTCTAGGGCATGAACTGGAGTGCGGATCTGTCTTTATAGATTACGAATAATGGTCGGTACTGATAGGCCAAGGAATGTGTTAAACAATTTATAAGTTTTATCTTCTGGAACCCTCACTGTCACCCTATGCGTAAGGAACTATTATAATTTCCATTTAATAACGGTATACCCGAAGCCTTAAAGAGGCTAACAGCCCAAGACTAATGAAAAAGTGGAGGTGGCCACATTTAATCCATTTATTCACCATGATGCTCAACCACTTCTTCACGTCTCCTTGTATCAACACCATTTACAATGTGACTCTACAGCATCTCCCATCAAGAGATATAGTGCGTTTCCTTTCTTCTTGAATCTGCTTTGGCCAACAGCATGTGGCCTAAATTATAGTAGGCCAATTCTGAAGCTAGGCCTCAAGAGTCTCTCTCTCTCTCTCTCTCTCTCTCTCTCTCTCTCTCTCTCTCTCTCTCGCCATTGTATACCAGCAAGCCTCCACTTTCTTGGGCAACTGGCTTCAGATGTCTGAGTGAGAGCGGCTGAGACCAGAACGTCTGGGCTGAGCGCAGATAAAATTGTCAACCCAAAGAATCGTGAACTAAATAAATGGTGGTTGTTTCAAGCCATGGATTTGGGGGGTGGCTTTTAATGTGGCAAAAGCTAACTGATACGTTCTCTTAACTTCTCCAAGTCTTTCCAGTCGAGGGCATGTACTTTGGTTTCAGGCTCATCCCCAGTAGTAGGTGTGCAGGAGGCAGCTGATCAATGTTTCTCTCCCATCGATGTTTCTAACTATCCCTCTCCCTTCCTCTCTGTAAAAAAATCAATACAATATATTTTTTTAAAAAGAAATTTTATTCCAACCATGAGTTTGAGTTCTTATGAATTTCAGGCACAGAAGACAGATCATGCAAGATCCTCCTGAACTGCACCTTGGTCTGGAGGGAGTTTCCATCTTAGTACCAATATCACGCTGATGCCTCTACCCACTGACTGACTATGTAGGATATCCTATCTAATAAAAGAGTGATGTGCAAATTGACCATCACTCCCCCAGGTGGACACAAGATGGCCACCACAAGATGGCCAGCAGGGGAGGGCAGTTGGGAGGGATCAGGACTACAAGGGAGGGCAGTTATGGGTGATAAAGCCAGCAGTGGAGGGCAGTTGGGAGGGATCAGGCCTGCAAGGGAGGACAGTTTGGGGGATCAGGCCTGCAGATGAGGGCAAGTTGGGAAGGGGAAGTCAGTTAAGAGCAAAAAGGTTGGCAGGGGAGCAGTTAGGCATCAATCAGGCTGGCAGGGGAGTGGTTAGGAGATGATCAGGCTGGCAGGCAGAAGTGGTTAGGGGCAATCAAGAAGGAAGGCAGGTGAGCAGTTGTGAGCCAGCAGTCCTGGATTGTGAGAGTGATGTCCGACTGCCCATTTAGGCCCGATCCTACTGGAGGGCAGTCAGACCTCCCTCGAGGGGTCCCAGATTGGAGAGGGTGCAGGTGGGGCTGAGGGACACACATCCCCCCATGCATGAATTTCATGCACTGGGCCTCTAGTCTCTCTATATAAAAAGCCAGTGTCCGTAACAACCAGGCTGACCAAACAACTGGTCACCAGGAGGTGCATTGAGCACTTCCCGGTCCCTCCCCCATGGCCTACAGGCTCTGATCACAGCATGGCAGGCAGCGGGCAGGCAGGGCAGCGAGCGTGGCCAGCAGCAGCGGGCGGGCGGTTCGGGCAGCAAGCAATGGCTGGCTACCACGTGTGACTTCACGTGCTGGGCCTCTATAACCAGATAAGAGTGGGAAAACAGTGCTAACTCCCTACCCAATAAATGAGATGTATGAGAGAATGCAAAGCATGTGGAACACATAATCTCCGGCTCATCCTATCTGTGTTGTTGGAAACAGTTTACTCCGATGACAGACATAAAAGATGATATGAATAAACTCTAATTTGTAAGATTAAAATGTTTTCATGATTTCAGGGAATTAGAAGGTCAGCATGGGCCCAAGAAATTAGGTAAGCTTTCTGAGGGAGAGGAGACTCTGAATCATAAAGACTAATGCTACTAATAACAGTAACAATAATCATATTGAAACTTTGTCGAGTGCTTATTATGTGCCAGGCAGAATTTAACCGCTGTACTAGTACATGTGCCCCTTCATTTAATCCCCATAACGACTCTATGCAGTGAGCAACAGCACCATCCTCGTTTGTAGGTGAAGAGAGGGAGGCACGGAATCAAGGTCACAAAGCTGGAAAGCAATGAACTGGATTCAACCCTCAGCAGTCTGGCTTCGAGTCCATACTCTTTGTGGTCAGAAAGGGGCTTTTGAAACAATTCCTTATGCAGACATGGAAGAGAGGGGTAGTCAAGGCATAAAGAAGCATAAAAGTCGAGGAGGGACAGCTCAAAAAATGGATGACATCAAACTTGCATTAGTTACCAACACAGTTTCTCCTTGCACTTCTTTTTTTAAAAAATAAATCTTTATTGTTCAGTTTATTACAGATGTTCCTCTTTTTTCCCCCATAGCTCCCCTCCACCTGATTCCCCACCCCCTACCCCATGCCCTTACCCATACCACATTGTCCTCATCCATAGGTGTATGATTTTTGTCCAATCTCTTCCCGCACCCCCCTCACCCCTCTCCCCCCGAGAATTGTCAGTCCACTCCCTTTCTATGCCCCTGATTCTATTATATTCATCAGTTTATCCTATTCATCAGATTTTTTTATTCACTTAATTTTTAGATTCACTTGTTAATAAATATGCATTTTTTGTTCCTAATTTTTATCTTTGCCTTTTTTCTTCTTCTTCCTCTTCTTAAAGAATACCCTTTAGCATTTCATATAATCCTGGTTTGGTGGTGATGAACTACTTTAGCTTTTCCTTTATCTGACCTTCAATTCTGAATGATAGCTTTGCTGGGTAATCTTGGTGGTAGGTTCTTGCTATTCATCACTTTGAATATTTCTTCCCACTCCCATCTGGCCTGCATAGTTTCTGTTGAGAAATCAGCTGACAGTCATATAGGTGCTCCCTTATAGGACTTGCTTCAGTGGGGCTTTGGTGCTTGCCGAGTCTGCCTCTTGAGTGTGTCACTTATGTATGTGAGGAGTTGAAATCTGGTGTTGTCTCACACTGACCTTGAGGTAAACTCGTTCCTGGATCTCCAAGGAGGTGCAAGTCAGCTAGTGTGTGAGGCCATCCAGAAGGAGCTACAGGGAGATCTGCAGATTTCTCCTCTTTGCTTGGAGTTTGGAAGTTTTGAAGTTGTCTGACCCAGTTGCAATATGTTAGGTTAAGCTGTCAGAGGGCAGGCCATTCATATGCAAAGCCGCCGCACACAGCTCAGTGGGTTTGTAAATTGTGCGGGGTGGGGTGTCAGGGAAGCACTAGGGCGTGGCAAACAGCCATGGCTGCCAGTCAGCCATCTCTGAGTCTCTGTGTTTCCACATTCTGTTCAGTGTCCTGCATCCTGCCCCCCAGCACAGTAAACAATGATTCCTGTGCGCACTTCTGTGAGAAAACCACCCTCTCTTTTTGACCCGATGGCCAACAGTCCAGTTTCTCCCTGTATGAGTCTGGGTCCCCAGAATCTCACTGGAAATTGGAGTTCAGAACAGTTGAGAATTCGTAATTCCCTCCCAGTTGAAAAAAAAAAACACAAAAAAAAACAGCACACACCAGTCTGATCCGCATGCATCTCCGTACCTCCAGCCTCTGCACGTCCTACCAGGTCTCAATGCACTTTTTTCTTTCCTTCTAGTTGCAGAACTTCCACTCCGCCAGCTTTCCCGTGGTTCCGGGGGACAGTCGTTTTGTCTTTTAGCTGTAGTTTTGATGTGGTTGTGAGAGGCAGCACGTAAAGGTGCATACCTCATGCCACCATCTTGGTTCCCCTCCTTGCACGTCTTATATTGCACTTATCATGATTTTCACTGAGGGGATAGCATCGGAACTTTATCCTACCTTGGTAAAAAGCTGTTTTTCTCAGTAAGGTGAGAATGTTCAGTAACAGGGAGGGGTCATAGATTAGAGGTCATAGATTCCCAGATGACAACATCATATGGCATGACAATAATTTTGTTCCTTTAAAGCAAGTCCACATCAGTGGTCTAAAGCAGTGGTTCTCAACCAGCGTGATTTTGCTTCCCAGAGGACAACTGTGGATATATTTCACAACTGGTAATGGGTGGAAACATTTTTGGTTCTCACAACTTGGGGGACGGTGCTGCTACATCTAGGGGTGCCGCTAAACATTGTACAACGCACCGGATACAGGGCCCCACAAACGAGAAACATTTGAGCCCAAATTTCAAGTGCTGAGGTTAAGGGACCCTGGTCTATAAAGAGCTATAATCCTAGTGCTCTCAATAACTAACGTGTGTACATGATTCTATCTCAGTCAGTACCAAGCACAATAGTAAACTACCTATTCCCAATAGTAAAGGTGCCAAGGTATGTATATGTGTGTAAATATAGTGTCCCCAAAAATGTATAGACACTTTAATTATAAAGGCAGTGTTTATTAAAATGCATGTCATTTTCAAAATGTAAGAGATATCAACTGCTAAAATGTGTACACATTTTTGGGACACCCTATATGTGTGTATATGCACTAGTCTCATTACATACTGGGGGTGTAATGTACAACATAGAGAACAGAGTCAATAACATTGTAATAACTATGGTGACAGGTAGTTACTAGATCACTTTATAAGGTATGTTGAATCACACGGCTCATTTTATTCACTAATTTTTACTGATTTTTTATTATTTATTTCATTCAATAGCAAGTGTTACTAATCCTACTTAAAAGAAACAGAGGCTAAGCCAATTTAAATGTCTTTCCTAAATTATAGAGTACTTTAAAATGCTCGTACATTGTGTTAAAGAATTCATAGCAACTGATTCTTTACGTTTCCATGTTTTAATTGTTCTCATTTGACTTTTAGCTTATTTCCATTTAAAAAAAATGCTTTGTCATCAATTCCTCTCCTGGAATAAGTTGCTTATGTCATCTATGCTGTGCCAGGTGAGTACTCAATGGAGGATAACAACTGTGTATTTGGGGTGCCTGAAACTCCATGCCTGAGTCATGTGCAGTGTGGTTGCTAGGATTATTCTTTGTCCGTCCTGAACACAGAACGATGGGCTGTGGCATGGAAAGAATCCAAATCTTAAATAGATAGGATATACTTCACAACTGGAAATTTGTAAAAATTGGGATCACATTTTTGCTTCACTATTTAGCACTTACAATTTATTGGCCATTTCTGAGCTACACTTGATTTAGATCCTTTGCTGTTTATGCTTTGCTTATGGGTAATACAGGGCACATTTTAGAGGCTATAGTGACAAGAACTGCAACTTTCCTTTTAAAGAATATTTATTTTTAATTATAATTGATACACGTAAGGCACCTAATTTGGATTCCCAACACAAAGAAAAAAAAAGTACGAAACTATGAGGAAAATTGCCAAGCACTCCCATTTCTCGCCCCCACAACACCTCAATCCCCTCCCCTCAAGGACTCTGGGAAAACCCTTGGGGAGGTTTTGTAAATGACATTTCATTTGCTCACCTATTGGAATATGCTGTGTCAAAGCATTATGTTTGAAACTATAAACCTGAGGTTTTCTGAAATCACTGCACAATTAAAATGAACCTTGGTATTTCCCTTTATGGCTAAGCAGATGATAATCTAGCAAGCAAATACTATATAACGTGTGATGGGAATTAACATGAGCCTCAATTAACCTTAAATAAAGACAAAGAATTTAACATTGGCAAGCTGCTGTCACTTTGGAGCAAGCAGATTTGAGTTCTTATATTCATTCATTTAAGTTTTCTTCAGTTCTTCTAAGAACGTGTTAGATGGCCACGCAATGTTACTAAATAAAGACCAAAGGCTTCTTATCATCTGAATGGATTGCTCCACTCCTGCCTGTGGCCCCATCCTCCCAGGGACTTTGAATCTGCTTGTAAGAGGCACCAGGAAATGTAAAAGCAGAACAGGTGACTCATGTACCTGGCAGATAAGTCACAGGCTCCAATCCTCGATGGAAGAGAGTCTAACTATATGTAAGAGAGTCTAAATATCATTAGAATTTGACTACATACACAAGGTTCTACCATATTGACTAATGAATTCAACAAAACAACTTGTCCATCCGTCAGATTTTTTAAACTGAATGTATTGGTACACTAATTGATTTAATAAGTGTCAACTGATTCAATGATAGTCATAAAGAAAAAAAAAAGAATAATCATTTAAAGACATGATGATAATTAGCTAATTGAGTTAAAGTTAATACCGGGATAATTAGCTGAGTTGCAACAAGTTTGTCTCTGTCTCTCTTTAGAGATTAT
>PVJN01011718.1:19355-53382 GCA_004026805.1 Lasiurus borealis
TTCTCTTTCCTTCCTTCCTTTTCTTTCCTTCCTTCCTTCCTTCCTTTTCCTTCCTTCCTTCCTTTCCTTCCTTTTCTTTCCTTCCTTCCTTCCTTTTCTTTCCTTCCTTCCTTCCCTCCTTTCTTCCTTCCTTCCTTTTCTTTCCTTCCTTCCTTTTCCTTCCTTCCTTCCTTCCTTCCTTCCTTCCTTCCTTCCTTCCTTCCTCCCTTTTCCTTCCTTTTCTTTCCTTCCTTCCTTCCTTCCTTCCTTCCTTCCTTCCTTCCTTCCTTCCTTCCTTCCCTCCCCCCCCCTCCCTCCTTCCCTCCCTTTCTGTTGAAAATGCCTACACACTGTCTCCCTACCGGATCTACATGTGGTTGTGTCTTTCTAGAATCTAGATGGATATTTATGCCATTTATGCTTTGCTTTGGGTCATGTAGGGCACAGTTCTGAGATTCAGCCATTACAGATCCTAACATAAAAAGCCAAGGGCCGTCACGACCGAAACAACCTGATGGATGACTGAACAGCAGGCTACGTGGGGGCAACCAGACCAGCAGGGGGGTTAGTTGGAGGTGACCAAGCTGGCAGGGGGGCAGTTGCCTTAATTATGCACAAACTGCAACTCTCTTCTTTCTTTTCACTATTGAGAACTACACTACACTTGACACAAACATCACTCAATTTTTCACCTGTTTATTTCTCTCTCTTTCAACTTCTCTATAGCACAGACAATTCAAGAAGGGAGAGTGTGTCAAAGACGACCCTCGACTTTTGAGAAGATTTTCCTGAGTTAAAAAGTCGTCTTATATGCCAGAAAATATGGTGTATAGTATATTCACTGGTCTTCAAAAATAAAAGCACCATCAAGGAATAACGATGGAAAAATGACATGTAGAGACACAACTGTCATTTCTTTACTGGCCAAACTCCTTTACTCCCAAGTAACACCACAGAGACTTACACCAACTACTACTACTACTACTACTACTACTACTACTACTACTGCTGCTGCTGCTACTGTTACTACTGCTACCCTAACACTGTGACTACTTGTGAAACTAAAGAGGAAACTAATACTATGTTTTGTAAATTGGCTCTTCTTCTGCATCCATAACCTATAAAAATTATTTTTTAAACAACACTATGAAAATAAAGAGCAAAATAACTCAATAAGTGACTATCAATTATTCACTCATTCATTTGTTCATTCATCCAGTCAAGCCAAAATTTCCAGATGAGAATGATATTCTTAGTAATGAATTTAATTTTGTCATAAATAATGAATGGGCTCTTTCTAGGACATTCTTTCTCTGTTTATGTTTCCTGACCCTTACATGATATCTTACATACAGTGGACATTTCAGTAAATTTTTGAGGCAGGAAAGAAGGAAAGAAGGAAGAAAAGGGCAAAAAAAGAATGGTAGGAAAGAAGAAAACTTCCACATGTAATTGAGGTAACTAGATATGTGACACTTTAATGAAGGAAACCAAGATGTAAAATGGCAAATAAAATACTGTGTTAAGAAGCTCCAGGAATGTGAAATAAGGACTGGGGATTTGGACTCTTAAGAAATGTTTTACTGCCCCAGCTGGTTTGGCTCAGTGGATAGAGCATCAGAGCTGGTTTGACTGAAGGGTCCCAGGCTCGATTCCGATCAGGGGCATATGCCAGGGTTGCGGGCTCAGTTCCTAGTGTGGGGCATGCAGGAGGCAGCTGACCAATGATTCTCTCTCATCATTGATGTTTCTATCACTCTCTCCCTCTCACTTACTCTCTGAAATAAAATAAAAAAATTAAAAGAAATTTTTTACTATTTTTGGTTCTTAACATATGTTCTCTCCTATTCCTTGTTCCTTATCCAGTAAACATAAATGTGCTTATTTCGCTTGGTGACATTCACATTTGAAATCTGATCATGTACCATCTAAATTGAAGAATTCACTGCGTTATTTTATATAGTGATATTTTGCATCGGTTAGTCCTGATGAAAAACGTGGAAGAGAAAGCTACACCCCCCAAAATTTTGCATTTACAATACATCTGTGAAACAAGTCCAGGTATCACCATACCAGCTAATTTTTTTCCGGAGTGACTTGGTTTTCAGACACTTCCACCTTTCCGTGTCATTGTAGCTTTTGTTAAGGGCTTGGGGACTTTAATGACTGCGATACTTCCAATTGCTTTATAACATTTTATTTCCAGTACATATCACCTCGCAATGCGTTCCCCTGTGGCACACAGCAGGATCACTACATTAAAAATGGAAGGTGGAGTTGATTGCTACTCTCTCATTACCCAGTGTTTGTCAAAGGCAGTAGGCAGGACACATAAGCTCCATTTTGCGGTTATATTGACTGTCAGCTTTACAGCACATCTCTGCTAGCATAGAAGACTCACCCAATAAGTAGAGTTAGTGGAACAGACCTTTGCAACTGGATTAAATCCCTTTGGCATGAGAATAAACACAGTGAAGAAAGAAGATTTAGTGATCGGATTGGTTTATCTGTGCCTTAAGAATAATAAGCCTATCTAGAATCCCAGTGTTTCTCAACCATCTTTCCCATGATTGAGACATTTCAGACGTATTTTCATGATAGCTTATCCATGAAATGTTAATGCCATGGATATACTTGGTATCTGTTTACGTACTGTTTCCATTTGGGGGAATATAAACCCTTGTAATATCTCAAGTTTTTTTCTCCCTACCAAGAACAATGTCCATCTTCATGACAATACATGTTTTGGATTTTGCTTGCTAGTACACACGGATTGAATTCAGCTGCTTCATCAGTTCTATATGCAAAGATACCCTAATTCTGATGTATACAATTCAAAAGGATGTAAGGTAGAAAATGGGTCTTTAGTAAATTATACGTTGCCAATGAGATCAAAACTCATTCCTCTCCTAAAAAGAAGGAAGCTCTAATAATAATAAAGAGCATATGGTCCCCAAGTAAAAATGGCGTCCAAGGCAAAAACCTTGCACCCACAAATTCTGGCTGTGCTCTCAGAAGGGGTGAGACTATGAGCTTGCAACAACTACAATTTCCCATGCTTGTCTCTAAGCACACGTGTTTTTTTATTTTTATTCTTTTTTAATGTATTTTATTGATTTTTTACAAAGAGGAAGGGAGAGAGATAGAAAGTCAGAAACATCGATGAGAAAGAGACATTGATCAGCCACCTCCTGCACGCCCCACAGTGGAGATGTGCCCACAAGCAAGGTACATGCCCCCAACCGGAATCGAACCTGGGACCTTTCAGTCTGCAAGCCGACGCTCTATCCACTGAGCCAAACCGGTGTTGGCTCTAAGCACACGTTTATTGAGCTCGGACTTAGCAGACTCTTAGCTCCATGAGGGCGGGGACTGTGCTCAGCATGGCAGAATAAATGAAAGAAAAAAGGGAGAAAAGGAAGGAAAGAGAAAAGACAAGGCAGTATGCGAAGTTGAAAACTGCCTCTAAGAATATATTTAGGGTGAAGATAGATATGTAAGCAAATAAAGAAAATGAAATACTACAATCATTACCATTGAAAAATTATATAGATATGGTGAGGTGACAACCAGTAATTAATTCTATCAAATTAGAGGTGGGAGCCAACTAAAGTGGGTTATGAAAATGTTTAGAGAGACAGGCTATATTCGGGTTTGGGGGGGGGCAGGGAATTCTGGGTTTGAGGTCCCCTTCTTCCATAAAACACATTTATTTTTTTTCATAAAACATTTAAATATAAAGTACAAGAGGAGCATCATTATCTGAGCACTGCTAACGCACAAAGCCAGGATGTCCAGCAAAGACCGCTAGGAATGCAAGACGTTTAAGTGAGATAGACCCTAAGGAGAAGCTGGAAAAGTAGCTGAGAGATACAGAAGCGTGTTCTAGGTAGAGGGTACACCTCATTCAAAGACTTAGACGTGAGGGAGCTGTTATGATTGATGAAAGAAAGGCAGAGAGATAGAAAAGGAAGAAAGGGTGAGAGACGACGTTAGAGAGGAAAGTAAAGGTGAAACTACGGTTGACCCAGTGTTGAGAAGTCTGGCTTTATCCTAAAGAAAGTAAGATGCCATTTTGTAAGCCTACGACAGAGTACAGATGTTAAATTATAAGATGTACAACTGAAAATTATATGATGTCATTATCAACCAATGTCACCTCCAATAAACATAATTTTTAATATAAATAAAAATAAAAGCTTTTACGTTAGGAACCAAAACGATTGGCTTTGCATTTTGGATATTCATTCAAGCTCTATTGTGGCCAATGGACTGGGAAGGGTGTGGTGGACATTCTGAGGGTCCAGTAGCCTTCTCTTCGGGGTCCAGGCACATATATACTCAGCTTCTGAAAATACAGTGGTACCTCAAGATCCGAGTTTAATTCGTTCCGTAACCTTGAGGCGTGGGAAACTATGAGATGCTCGAGTCACGGTAAACTGGTGGGTCGTGTGCAGCACGATTACTCGTATTTCAAAGCAAAAATAGCTCGTATCTCAAAAATCTCGTATGTTAGGGCACTCGTATCTCGAGGTACCACTGTATTGGCTTTTAAAAAAGTCTCACGACTGAGTCCTTCCATGGGAATTGTCCCCACCACAGGGAGCTCTCTTTCCCAAGGGCAGACCCTCTCCCAGGCCGCACCCATGGCCATCAGTGGCTAATCAGATCCAAAGGCCCATCCACCTTCCCTCACTCCATCAGGGACAATCTGAGCTCCTGACCTCCCTGAAGGATCGGCTGAGGCTTCTGTTGTAACCATGTCGCTGGTCCCTTCTTCCTCTGCCTAATCCCACTTCCTTAGTTTCCTGTTGCTGCATAACCCATGATCTCAAACTTCGTGCCTCAGAAAACATACTGATCGTCTCACAATGCCCGTGGGTCAGGGTAACCGGATCCTCCGCTCAGACTGCGAAGTGTTGGCCAGACTGTATTCTTACATAGAGACTCGACTCCAGCTGTCACCAGAAACAATTCCTTGTGGTTGTAGGACTGAGGACCCCAGCCTCTTGCTGGTGGCTGATTGATCAGAGGCTGTCTTCGGTGCCAGCAGGCCAGCAGCAATTCCTAGAGGTTGCTCCGCTTCTTACATACGGGCTTTCCCAACAGCCACTTACTGAAGGCATCAAGGAAGTCTCTAGAACAAGTCTGCTCAGACATAATATGAAGTCATGGCAGGAGTGGCGGAGCACCACCTTCGCGGTGTTCTATTCGTTAGAAGCAAGTCACAGGTGCCATCTTTCCTGAAGGGGTGCGGTTGTTGGAGGTGTAAACTTCAGGAGCTGGTAGGTGTCTTAACGTCTGTCTGCCACACTCGTGCCTTCCTCACGTCTTCCAGGGGTATTTCCTGAGAGCAGACCTCAATAAATCTTCGGGCAACTATCCGTCTTAGAGTCGATACCCAGGGAGCAGGACTGGAGGCAGGGAAGCGAGTTAGAGACTGCTGCTGTAACATCAACTATGGGGGATAGCAGTGGGAGACTGAGCAGCAAATTTTCTTTCTAAGAATAAATGTGTAATAATTATTAGCATTCAGAATGTCGCGTGGCCTATCTGAGAGGAAAACCAATTCTAAAGAGTACAAGATGTCTTCAAGGAAGGATAGACACAACATAAATAATTCATTTCTAGGTCTGTAGAAGATTAAATACAATAAAATTAGGCTTACTGTTTCACAGTGTCAAAATAAACCTCAGACCACACTCACATAATCAAAAAAATAATTAGCACTTTATTTAGTATAGATTGGACTTCTACAAACTGCAGAAAAAGTCAACAAATAGAGCTGCACTAGAGGAGATTGACAGAAAATACACAAGCAACGGTTGTTATGGTAATAGGATCAAATTCTACCTTATCAACACTTCCATTTTTATCCATCCCGTGTACAATAATTACTTTTAGCCATGCGTAGTCATATACAGAATGATATAAATAATATTCATAATTATTTCCACATCATATTATAGGGATTCTCCATTGGAAAGAATATTTTTCCGTAGGTCTCCAGAGTTTAAGATATATATAGTCCTTATTTATGAAAATGCTTAAGTACCGGTGGACTTCTAAATCAATAATTACAAACACCAAATGACTACACTTACACGCTGTGTTGTCAGAGAATTACTTTAGAATGTTGGGAGTAGTCAACAGCTTATGATTCCAATGGTCTTCACAGGAATTACTGATTGCCTTTCACTTTCATGCACATTCAAAATTTTCTTACAAAAGAAGAATAGTGAAACAAAATATGTAATCTGCCCTTAATAATTTGTGGTGCTCAACAGTTGCACAGACACGTGTGTTGAGTTTCGTGGGAAGCAGAATAGCAGCCCTTCAAAGAGGGGTGAGCCGCTCATCCTCTGTCATGAAAGTGTCATTAATGTGCCAGCCCTTTGTGTCTAGGGGATCACAGGGGATGCCATTTTCAACTGTGATCGTGTTTTCACTCTTATCTTCAGTGTCATCTACTTCAGATGGTCCTTTGTTCTTCCTAAATGCACATAAAAAGAATTATTGGGATCTAGGAGGAGAAAGCATGGTCTTTTACACAAACAGGGAAAGCAGAAAAGGAAAGATGAAACTTAGAATGATGAAAAATTTATGCTATTTATATATATAAAACCCTAATATGAAAATAGACTGAACGGCGAACAACCGAACAACTGGTCGCTATGATGTGCGCTGACCACCAGAAGGCATGTGCAGAACAGAGGGGTGTTGGCCACGGTGGGATGGTGGAGCAGGTGAACAGGGGAGCCAGACCAAGGTGGGGCGCCTGTCGCTATCATCAGTGCAAACCTCTGGCGGTTACTGAAAATTCTTTGCTCTCACATGTCACGGTCCTGCCTGGTGCTTGCACCTGTTGCCGGTGCTGGCCCCACTCACATCCTCTGCCAGCATCAGAGCCACCTCTCGCACCTGCTGCTGGTGCCCAGCGCTGATTCCAGTCACTCAGCACCAGCAGCTGCCAGCCCTGATTGCCCCTAAGGACTTATTCACCACCACCCCTGCTCCTGAGGGGCGATTGGGGCAGTGGCCACCACTCACACATGCTGATGCAATAGTCCCACTAGCACCCACTATGGGCACCGGCCCCAATCACTCCATGCCATCAGCAGGTGCGAGCAGGGGTGGCTCCATCAGCATGTGGGAGCAACGGCCAGGGGAGAGGGGAAAGTAGGACTGCTGGCAGACAGGGGACCAGGGCCACAGTAGGAGGGCCTGGCAAGGGTGTGGAAGATGGGCCGATGGTGCCCACTGCAGCCTCACAGCCACGGTTCCTTTCAAGGTGCACAAATTTGTGCACTGGGCCCAAAGTTTTCAAATAAGTTTCAAAGATCATAAAGAGCTGATGTGGTAAAAATATGCTATCAAGATAATTCTTCATGAATGACATAAACATATTGATCAAAATGAATGCTCTTACTTGGAATACATACATAAATATATATACATTTGAATGCATAGGTATATTTATATAAATGCTATGTTCGCATACACACATATATACATTACATTAACACACAAATTGGATGTAGGAATATGAGGAAAATGTATGGTAAATTGGTAAGTTAAAAAATTTGGCTCTAGGAGAACTTCACAAAAATTGAATTTAAAAAAGTAATAAATTCCTCTCACAGGATTTGACAAATTAATGGTCTGCAAATATTGAGTGAAAATCAAATCGCAGTGGCTTATGAAGAAGCAAACTCACATTACTTTAGAGAAAGGAAGTAAACATTATAAACTGTAGGTACCACTGCTTGACTCTACTCATTACAAAGCAAATGTATTTATTTGTAAGGCACGTTTTTAGGACTCAAAACACATTTTACTGATTAGATTGTAACCTGTAGCTATCATTCCAGGTCATTTCAAAAACACTACATGCTAGGATAAATTCTGAGTTTTCATTCTCAGACCCTTTGTAGACCCTGCTACCCCCACCCAAGTGGTAACCAGGCTTTTAATCTTTCCTTGGAGTGTGGAAAGCTACAGCCTTTAATTCAAAGGTTCTTCCTGTCTTTTGTGAAAGAGCAAAACAGTTGAGCCAATTATGCTTGATATCATCGAGGTAAGGGGCAAAAAAGAGAGGCGGGTACCTCTAGGCAATCACGGGGGGAGGCGTTTCCCTGAGGCTTATCCTGAGTTAAGTGTTGGGGCACAGGGGAAACATGATGTTAAGCACAAAGCTTCTAGACTGACCAAAGAGTCTATTGTCTCAGGAATCTAAGGAAACTCCAAAGAGGCAGACCTGAAGGATCACATGTCTGGAATGATGGCATTGCTGTGGTGACCAGGACAGACTCCTACCATTATGGAAGTGCCTTAGAACCTTAGGGACTCTGGAAAGTGAGGAGATGGTGAAGATGCCCCAGTGATGACTGAGGTAGAGTTTCCTATTAGTCCTATATGAAAGTCCACTTCAATATCCCATCTAATAAAAGAGCAATATGCAAATTGACTGTGCCTCCGCTACACCCACAAGCCATGCCCACCAGCCAATCAGAGTGAGCATGCAAATTAATCCAACTAAGAGGTCTATGGCCACAGAGAGAGCAGGAGGGAGTCTTGGGTTGCCCCTGGCAATAGAGGAAGCCAAGCTTTCTGCCACACCGTGCAGAGGCCTCCACTTAAGGCTACAAAGTTTCAATTGTAGAAGATAAATAAATCCAGATACCAGCGCCTCCCGGGGTGTGGCCGACCTGCAAATCACCACAGGCCACCCCACGCCCCAAGGGAACACCCACCCTGATCCAGGACACCCGTCAGGGCAAACCAGCTGGCCCCACCCATGTACCAGGCCTCTATCCTATCTAATAAAAGAGTAATATGCAAATTGATCATCACTCCAACACACAAGATGGCTGTCCCCATGTGGTCAAAGATCCTGCCACCATGTGGACACAAGATGGCCACCACAAGATGGCCAGCAGGGGAAGGCAGTTGGGAGGAACCAGGCCTGCAAAGGAGGGCAGTTGGAAGGGACCAAGGCCTGTAGGGGGGGGGCAGTTAGGGGTGACCAAGCCTGCAGGGGAGGGCAGTTAGAGCCAAACAGGCTGGCAGGGGAGCAGTTAGGCATCAATCAGGCTGGCAGGCAGAATCAGTTAAGGGCAATCAGGAAGGCAGGCAGGTGAGCAGTTGGGAGCCAGTAGTCCTTGGTTGTGAGAGGGATGTCTAACTGCCTGTTTAGGCCCTATCCAGGTAGGATCAGGCCTAAATGGGCAGTCAGACATCCCTTAAGGGTCCCAGATTGGAGATGGAACAGACTGGGTTGAAGGACACCCCCCCTACACGAATTTTGTGCATCAGGCCTCTAGTGCTTTAAATAATATGGAATAGGAAGAGAGAGAAGAGAGAGCTTGTGTTAGTGAAAGAATGGTAGCTGATATAGGAGTAACAGAATATCACCACTATAAAGAGACATTTGGATTTTGTCAAGGGAAGAATTTGGTGAACATCACCAAAATGAGACAAATTCACAAGTGCCTCCAGATGTGACACACTAAAATTATATATTATATATTATATATGTAATTCTGTGCTCTTTCCCCACCCCATCACCAATTCTTTAACCCTAATCTCTCAGGAGGAAGTAATCAAAATCCAAATAAATTTAAAGATACTTTGTAAAACAGCTAATCTGGACTCGGCACAGAGTGGGCTTAGAATTGGATGAACAGACACATAGGTGGCTGTCTAGCAAGTTATACAGAGGGTAAATGGATGGATCAATGAATGTATAACAATGACTGATTGGCTATATAAAAAGTTAATGGATGGATGGACGGACGGATTAAGTTATTCAGACGGACTAAGTTATTCAGATAGTACCCGAAGGTATGTCTTGAATGGGATCCACTGGAGAGAAAGAGAGAAGGAAAGAAGGAGGAGGAGGAGGGAGAGAAGGAAGAAGGGAGGAGGAGAAGGAAGGGAGGCAGGCAGGCAGGCAGGCATACGTATTATTTCCTGTTAATTTTTTCAAATGGATGGAAGAAAATATTCATTATCACACCTTAGGAATTAGGAGTTAGTATACATTTTGCCAGGCTTTGCTGATGGTTCATTAGGTAACTTCAAATAACTACAGTTCATAATGAAAGTAGCATCCAATACTGTAGATCCCTCTGTCATCACTTGAAAGCAGTGCCATTTTGTATGCCTCTGGCAAATGTGTCACTGTAGACCCAGTGCTGGGGTGAAAGTTGGGGGTTAGAGTCCCAGAGACCTGGGCAAGGAGACGCTTCTGTTTCTCCATCCTCAGAGTGAGACGCTACCATGGCTATTCCAGGCCCCAGCAATCAGTGATTGACAAGTGGGGAGGGGGCACAGACTTTCATGTGCTGAGAGGGCCTCCTGCCAGATGGTGTCACCTAGCAGAGGATGAGGATACTCTGGCCCCTCCCCTTCTGGACAGGAGTGCTGTGACTGCCCATGTCCCCCAGAAAGCCAACAACAAAAAGCAAAGCTGACGGTCTCTAATGATCAACGTCATCATCTCACTCCTGGTACCCAGCACTCAGTCAATAACCATGTTGTAAGGGCCTACTACATGTTGGAAGAGACACAGTCCATGTCTGAGAGTGAAAAGAATAGATTCAATAAGAGGGCAAAACTCCAAATTTCACTCCTGCTCCTTCCCTCCGTTTTTCATGGATTATTTATAAGAGACAGAAGTGATACCTCAGTAGGGATGAAGCCCTGGAAAGAAATGTTTATAAATTATCATTAAAAATGCCTACCTCAGCTGAAACCGGTTTGGCTCAGTGTATAGAGCATCAGTCTGTGGACTGAAAGGTCCCGGGTTCGATTCCGGTCAAAGGCATGTACCTTGGTTGTGGGCACATCTCCAGTGTGGGGCGTGCAGGAGGTAGCTGATCCATGTCTCTCTCTCATCGATGTTTCTAACTCTCTATCCCTCTCCCTTCATCTCTGTAAAAAAAATCAATAAAATATATATTTTTAAAAATGCCTAGCTCAGCCAAAACCGGTTTGGCTCAGTGGATAGAGCATTGGTCTGTGGACTGAAAGGTCCCAGGTTTGATTCCGGTCAAGGGCATGTACCTTGGTTGCGGGCACATCCCCAGTGTGGGGCGTGCAAGAGGTAGCTGATCCATGTCTCTCTCTCATCGATGTTTCTAACTCTCTATCCCTCTTCCTTCCTCTCTGTAAAAAAAATTAATAAAAAATGCCTAGCTCAATCAATTTTCTGCCAGGTCACCCCTGGTCGGGCTTGGAGTGAATAATAATATCCCTAACCATAGGGAGATTTTAAACAGTCCAATCTTACCCTAACACTTCTGCGTTGAGTATGAAAACCATATTACAAACAGCTTAGTGGATGGAGTAGTCCGGAATAGGAGGCAATGCAGCACGGTGTTAGAAACAACAGCTGCCAGTACTTATTTACCACTTCTTCACTTTAAGCATGTTTTTATGGAATTAGAAGAAAGATCGCAGAGAGCTAAATCCAGGCAGATCACTGCCTTCCCCGCCTCAACCACAGAGGAAAAATAATCCATCCCTCATCCCACAGGAATGGGGAGGAACCACAAAGGAAGGTGCAAACAGATGAGGACAAGTTTATGTCTTTTAGGAGAAGGATTTCTCAACCAAAAAACATTCCGAGTGAAACTGCCGAGGAAAGTTAGCAAACGGGGCTGCGTCGGTGGCAAAGTAGGTACAGATGGTTCCTGTGTGCCCTCAGAGTCCGCTGTACAGTCTCGGCATCGCTGGGCTCCGCGAACTGCAGCGTCAGGAACATTCTGGCTGGTGCGGACGATAAGCCGTTCAAAGGTGAGCTTACAGTAGGAACACGGCTCTGTCACGTTTCATGGTGTTACTGTAATAAACTGATTCACGGCCTGGGCATTGCTCCTACTAAGAACCATAAAACTTAACTATCTTTCTGAATCACTCCGACCTGTTGTTCTGAAAACTAAAATGAAGTGTTAAAGGACTTCTGCTGTCCCTGTAATGTCAGGCAGTTCAGGAAGAGAATAATAAAAATTAAAAAAGTGACGGGCCCAGCTGGCGTGGCTCAGTGGTTGAGTGTCGACTTACGAACCAGGAGGTCATGGTTCGATTGCCGGTCGGGGCATGTACCCGGTTGTGGGCTTGATCCCCAGCGTGGGGTGTGCAGGAGGCAGCTGATCAATGATTCTCACACATCATTGATGTGTCTAGCTCTTTCTCTCCCTCCCTTTCTCTCTGAAATCAATTATATATAGGTATCTAGATATTTTTAAGTGACTCAAATCCCTGAAACTAGCCCTTAGGAGCCTTGAGAGTGAATAAACTCCCACAGATCTGGAGAGAAGAGGGGACAAAAGAAGCATCGCGTGTCCCTCAGAAGTAGGGCGTGTTAACGAAGAGGGATTGCTCAAGATAAAGCAGTGGTGGGGTACTTCTGTTTTCCTTCAAAAAGACAGGGCCGAAGAGACCAGGCCCAAGAACAGCCATGAAAACAACAAAAGACAGACAAATGGGATTTTTAAACACACAAGAAATTATCGGAGAAGTGGGGCTGCGCTCAGAATCAGTATGGGCGATTCCGGGGAAATCGCGCTGCTGGAACAATTTCAGTGGGCGTGGCAGCACAGTGCGATTGGTGGCTTTGGGATGAAGCCTGCCTGGTTTTAAACGATGGGACCAGTACTTTCTCGCCATGTACAGTGGCACCTCGAGATACGAGTTTAATTCGTTCCATAACCTTGAGTCTGGGAAACTATGAGAGGCTCGAGTCGAGGTAAACTGGTGGGTCGTGTGCAGCAGGCCGATCCGCGCGATGACTCCTATCTCAAATGTTGCTCGTATTTCAAAGCAAAAATTGCTCGGTCGACGACTCGTCTCTCAAAAGTCTCGTATGTTAGGGCACTCATATCTCGAGGTACCACTGTATCTGTAGGCAGGGCGCTTTGTATCTGCCAGGCGATAGCCATAATACTAATTAGTGTCTATTACATGGCAGAAACCAGTGCTTTGCACACATCATTTTCTTTAATTCCCACTGCAATATTATGTAGAATGTATTGCTACCCCTGCTTTTCATATTTGAGCTACGATTCAAATACTATGTAGAGTGACTTGTCTTTCAGAATGCAACAACATGGGTGTGAAAGCAGTGGACCTAGAATTCTATTTAGTCTCGCAGGCTTCACTTAAAACACGTATCTGGCCGAGACCGGTTTGGCTCAGTGGATAGAGTGTCGGCTTGCCGACTGAAGGTCCCAGGTTCGATTCTGGTCGGGGGCATGTGCCTTGCTTGCGGGCACATCTCCACTGTGGGGTGTACAGGAGGCAGCTGATCGATGTCTCTCTCTCATTGGTGTTTCTGACTTTCTATCCCTCTCCCTTCCTCTCTGTAAAAAAATCAATAAAATATATTTAAAAAAACACGTATATGATTCCTATTGAGTATGCACATTTAAGAACAGCAAAGCAAAGAAAAAAACCATAATTATTAGCTCTAAAATTCCTGCAACAATTAGGAAGCTAGGTGAAAAATATCATTCTCATTTTCCATATGTGACATACTCGTGCTCACTCGGCTAATCAATGCCAGGGCCTGAAATTGGAACCCCAAACCAACAGTATTGATCCAGTGCTCTTTCTACTAAAACATACACAGCACACTTCAGCAACATCCTCGCCATTACCATTACCACACCACCCTCAGTATTATAACCATCACTGTCAACATCATCATCCACCATCACTATCATCACCGTTACTACCACCACCACCATCATCATCATCAACATCATCGGAAGGCTGACAAGAGAACTAAAACATCTACAGCTGGGCTGGGACCAGTCACAGATCCGGTACAGACATCACTGTGAAATAAACGCAGTTCTTCTTGTCTCCCTCGAGATTAAAGTTTTAGGGACAGATCACCTCTTTGCCATGATTAGAAAAGGCTTGCATCACCATTATTAGGGCTCTCCCGCTTCCAATAGACCCTCTCCTCGCTGTGAAATACTTTGTGCAAGATCATAGCCAACTTAAAACACAACAAATCAATTTCTCTTCAGAACCCGGTCCTAACTGTCCTGACTGCATCTGCCAATAATTGATGCCCTCCAGGTTTACAAAGAGATCTGCCCATCTGTTTTCCTAGTTGGAACACGCAATGAATTTGTGGAGGCAAAGCTGTGACAACAGCATCCCTTCTCCAAGGCAACAGATGATGAGGCCACCCTGCCAGTTATTATATTACTACAGAGCCTACTCAGAGGGAAAGAGCTGATCCCAGCACAAACCCGCTGAAAGGTCAGCAAATGGCAGGATAATAAAATAACAGTAACCGCTCACACTTATTGAGCGCTCACTGTATGCCGGGCACCACTCTGAGCACTTTACTGCATGCATTCTTTTTTCCCCAGCAAGTTAATCATTTCTATATCCCTCGCTGCTGCTCTAGCGAAGCTCTCCCCACCCAGAGGGAAAAATTAACCAGCGTGATTCTAGCACCACCAGCCACAGCCTCCTGACTCACGGCCTGTGCTTCCTGATATCCATACAGTTAATGGATTATCCATAAGAGCGGAATCAGGTGATAAATATTTGGAATCTAAGCAGTTTATCTCCAGAGTCCATTTTTTAAACTCCTCTACTATATTGGGAAACAAGGAGATAAAGTCAATCCATAAAGGTTACAATCAATAGAAGCCATAGAATTAGAGCATTTTAGGGTTCATGCAAAACTGTAAAATATTCTATGTAAGTGTTCAAATATTACAGATAATATTTCTTAATATTCAAAAAACCCCTAATAAACGACTTGTACCAAGTTTCTTTGGATAGCATATCATGCCACGCTCGAGAGAATCAAGCAAGCACAACTTGATCTCAATCTCTGAGTTTAATTGGGGACCAGACATAAATCACATTTATCCCACCGCATTTCACTTAGCATTTGTGAAAAATTATAAAGCCCCTGATTTAAAATGATTCCTTTGTGTTAGTAGCTAAGGTGAAACATGTGGAAAGCAGCAAACCTCAGGAGAAGCATTGAGTTGAATACACACTTGGCCAAACAGATCTTAACATGTCCGATCTGGGCATCAACCCTTTTGAAAACAACGCATTTCCCACTTCTCAGAATTTTCCTTTCTCGGCATCAGAACAAAAGGTTTCAAAGCATCAGGTGCCTGGTGAAGAGCTGAGGCCTCCCTCCCCTCCCCCTCTGTGTCAGAGGTACTTGTAAACAGTTTTCTCCTTTCATCAGGCTGAGAGACCCCGTCTCTTCTCACCTTGTCCCGCAACCTTACTAACTCCGCCGCTAGTCCGAAGTTCTGTCTTCAAGAAATATCAATCATTTAGACAGCAAAATCTGCAAGTGTCCCAGCATCCAGTAAATAAACTCAAGGATTGGAAATCTATTCAGAAGGTGATAACTTGGAAGCTGTCAAAATAAGTTAAATACAGTGGTACCTTGAAATACGAGTGCCCTAACACACAAGATTTTTGAGATACGAGCCGTCGAGCGAGCGATTTTTGCTTTGAAATACGAGCAACATTTGAGATACGAGTCATCGCTCGGATCGGCCGGCTGCACATGACCCACCAGTTTACCGTGACTCAGGCGTCTCATAGTTACCCACGCCTCAAGGTTACGGAACGAATTAAACTCGTATCTCGAGGTACCACTGTAATGTAACCTGAATATTTATTAAAATGCATGCCATTCAGAGATTCTGATGTAGTGGGTCTGTGATAAAGCCAGAGAACCTGCACTTGAAACAAGGTGAGTCTGATTCAGGGAGTTCATTCAAAGGCCACTCTGAGGAGCGCAGTTCTGTACCCTACCACAAGCATGAGAGGGGTGAGCATCCATCAAAGGGAGGAAGGACCAAATAGCCCAAAAGAATCTGGACAACATGGCAGCTCCAGGTGCTAGGCCAAGAAGGGGGGGGGCAAGAAGGTGGGGGGGACATAACGGGAACTGCTGGCATTTGGGGGCGGATGACAACCAAAGACTGGCTCTGCCCACCCAGAAAGTCTGAGCTCTGTACATCTGGCTTATAAAATCAGAACGCAGATTCTCTGTACATCTAGCCTATAAAATCAGAACGCAGATTCTCTGTACATCTAGCCTATAAAATCAGAACGCAGATTCTCTGTACATCTAGCTTATAAAATCAGAACGCAAATTCTCTGTACATCTAGCTTATAAAATCAGAATGCAGATTTCAAACGGACTCTGGATACGTAACATTCATATGGTGTAGAACAGAGAGAATTACAACAACGGAAAGAAGCGTAATTAAATAAGGGGCATTGGATTCAAAAAAACCTCTACATACAGGAGGACAGGTGATATTTTTTAAATCACCTTTTTTTTTTTTTCAAAGTTTCAGATATAAGGTATGATCTTCAGCTAGGCACAAATCCTCTCCTTATCTTTCCAAGTCATGAGCAAACAGAAAAACGCTCTTTAATTTCATCATTCCCTTTCAATATCTTACCTTCTACGTTGCCGGATTCCTGATAAAACCAATAGTGTGATTGCAACTATGACGACACAGAATACCACACCGAATATAATAATCCACATGGGCACAGATGGGTCAGTGGGTGGTGCAAGCGTGGAAGGAATTTTTAAAAATTCCAGAGTCTGGTCATTCAAAGAAAAGGCATTGTTGATCCGGTTCCGATTCATTCTAAAACACAATGACAACAAAACAACACGGAAAAAATTAGGGACAGAAAATGCAGACCTCTCTCTCCATGATCACATAGTTGGACAAGGGCATTCATGCTGTGGTATGCTTTTCATAAGCTGCTGTGCTCACTGCCGGAGAGGTGACTTCTATACACTACTGCTCTCCCTTGTTGCAAATGTTCTAGAAGTCACCAGAAGTCCTGGACTTGGATCTCTGCCCACCATGCTTTATTCCCTAAGAGGGTAGCATCTACATTAAAATGCCAAGAATCTATTTAAGGTGATTTGCATAAATACCAACAGCTCCAAAAGATAAAATTCGATGTTAACAAGTGAATGATGAACATGAGAACCAAAGAAAACATTGATCCAGGAGCAGTTGCAAACCCATCAAGTTTGATCTTTAACCCCCATTCATTCAACAAACATTTGTGGAAAACTTACTAAGAACCAAATACTGTGCTAGATGCTATAATACAATGGGAAATAAAAATACTAAAGACCTACAGTCTAAAAGGATGACAGCTCAGCCCCTGTATCATCACAGGGCAATATAAAATGTTCTATGAAAAGGCAGATACAAGTACAGACAGAGAGCCCAGCAAAGGGCTAAGTTCGTTATAGTGAGAAATCAGGGCTGCTTTCCTGAGAAGGCAACTTTTGAACTGGGTTTTGAGGAACAGGTAGGAGTTCTTTAGACCAAATTGTGTCGTGAGCACAGGAATGGAGACATGGCATCGTATGTTTTCTCAGGAAACTATCTATGTGACTAAAGTAAATGGTGCTTCGGGAGTCCAAAGGTCTAGAAAGCATGCAGGTAAACGTGCGACTCTTGCTGGGAAAATCGGCATTTTTGGTGGCGGCACCAGTTAGGGAGGCATGGAAACATGCCTTAGGGAAGGGCTGGTTAGAGAGACTTCTTTGTCTGAAACCAAAAAAGCTAATTTCGAACTGGAATTTGAAAACTAAATGAGGAGACTTCTTGGAGCTATGGTATGGCCTTCACTGAATTCACAAGCTGACTTCATCTCCCTCCAGAGCGGCCTTGAAAAATAGAAATACGATGCGAGTCTTATGTGTGACGTAAAAATTTGTAGGAGCTGCATTTTTTAAAAAGTAAAAACAAACAAGTGAAATTAATTTTAATAATATATTTTTCCCAATACATCTGAAAATATAATTTCAACATATAATCAATATTGCCTTGGTTCACTTATTTTGTATTAAGTATTTGAAACTCAGTGTGTTCTTTACACTTAGAGCGTATCTAACCTTGGGCTAGCTACATTTCAAGTGCTCCATAGTCACATATGGCTGGTGACTGCTGTCTTACACAGTGCCGGTATTGAACTTGACAGTAACGGCTTGCGAATCTCTGCAGATCTGCACCAAGCTATCGGGAAAGACCTCCTTTAGCAAATAAAAATCTATGCTGAGGCATGATTATTCACTGATATAAAGGATAATCCCAACCAGATCATCTACAGCAGGGGAGAATGTCAATGGGATTTTTACCAAACTAGAATGTTCTCTTTTTTTTACAACCTAATACTGATAATCCAGGAACACAAATATTTCCACAAAATAATGAACTCCAAGGTCTAAGTCAGAGGAAAATGAAAAGGTGCTCTGCAGTCTCCTCCTCTCTACCTGGTTGGTTAACCCTTTGCCATTCTATCACCTTTCCGGCGATTAGAAATTCCAGTTCGGTACAGACTAAACCTCAGTCCACCACTGAAATCCCCAATAGGTCTCACTCAACAAGAACCTTTCAGCCAAGACTGGCCTTAAATATGGGCAGACCCTCACAAAACAGCTAAAACAGGCAGCTTAGAACTGGCCCGTCACTCCCTCACCCGCCTCTATAGGTGTAAACACTGTGGTAGAGAGAGAAATCACTGGACTTGGTGGCAGCAGGCCTGGGTTCAAGTCCTCGCTGTTTATTTTTCCAGCGTGGTGGCCTCAGGAAATCAATTAATCTCCCTGAATCTCAAGTTCCTCATTCATAAAGGTGGAATAGGAATGATGACTCAAAAACGCCTGTGAACCAGCCAAGACCGGTTTGACTCAGTGGATAGAGCGTCGGCCTGTAGACTGAAAGGTCCCAGGTTCGATTCCGGTTGGGGGCATGTACCTTGCTTTCGGGCACATCCCCAGTGGAGGGCGTGCAGGAAGCGGCTGATCGATGTCTCTCTCTCATCGATGTTTCTGACTTTCTATCTCTCTCCCTTCCTCTCTGTAAAAAATCAATAAAAAATATTTTTTTAAAAAATGCCTGTGAACCAAAAACAGTTAGGTAAATGAGGTATAACGAGTATTATTTTGCCCAACTATGTAGCTCATTCAGGCTTGAAATTTTTCTTGCCTGCACTCTTAAGTACCACATCTTTCTTTTCACTCTATCCTTCCCTCTTGGTATGATTTCTTTTCTTTTTAAACATTTTATTTTATTGTTTAAAGTATTACAAGTAGTGGTACATATGTCTCCTTTTTTCTCCCATTGACCTTCCCCGGCCTCCACTACCCCCTAGGACATGCCCTCCCCCCCCTCCACAGTGTCTGGCATCCCTTGATTATGCTTATATGCATGCATGCAAGTCCTTCAGTTGATTTTTTACCTCCCCCACAACCGTCTCAAGCCCTCCCACTGCAGTTTGACAGACTGTTCTATGCTTCTCTGCCTTTGTATCTATTTTTGTTCATCAGTTTACAATGTTCTTTATTACCCATAAATGAGATCAAGTGGTATTTGTCTTTCTCTGACTGGCTTATTTAGCATAATGCTCTCCAGTTCCATCCATGCAGTTGCAAATGGTAAGAATTCCTTTTTTACAGCAGCGTAGGATTCCATTGTGTAGATGAACCAGTTTTCTAATCCACTCATCTGCCGATGGGCATTCAGATTGTTTCCAGGTCTCAGCTATGGTGAATTGTGCTGCTATGAACATAGGGGTGCATGTATCCTTTCTGATTGGTGTTTCTGGTTTCTTGGGATATATTCCTAGGAGTGGGATTACTGGGTCAAATGGCAGTTCCGTTTTTAGTTTGTTGAGGAAACTCCATACTGTTCTCCACGGCGGCTGCACCAGTCTGCATTCCCACCAGCAGTGCATGAGGGTTCCTTTTTCTCCGCATCCTCACTAGCACTTGTCCTTTGTTGATTTATTGATGATGGCCATTCTAACAGATGTGATATGGTATTTCATTGTTGTTTTGATTTAACCTCTCGGATGATTAGTGACTTTGAGCATGTTTTCATGTGTCTCTTGGCTTTCTGCATGTCCTTTTACGAAAGGTGCCTATTTAGGTCCTTTGCCCATTTTTTTTCTTGGATGGTTTATCTTCCTTTTGTGAAGTTGTATGAGTTCCCTGTAAATGTTGGAGATTAAACCCTATCGGAGGTCACATTAGCAGCCTCGCAACATCACAGGGCTTGCATAAAAGCCCTTTCCATGTGAAATACTAATAGAGTATTCCTTGTTCTTACTATCTACGTGGTGGATCTTAACAGTATTCTTCGTAGCAAAAGTATAGGAATAATTTAGTTCAAATCATCATTTGAAGCAGATTTAATCACTTCCCATTGGTACAGATCAGGAGTTGGGGAGGGCTGGCCCGCAGGCCAAAAAGGCCCTCGAAACCATTCGGTCTGGCCCTGCCAAAGCATTAGTGGTGATTTAACGGAATGTTTGACCAAATAGAGCAGGCTCGTTTTTTAAGTTGAGCATTTCCTATGGCCTACGAATATTGTTATAAATATCCCAACGGCCCTGGGCAGATAAAAGGTTCCCCACCCCTGGCATCAATAGCTTTCCTTCAGCGAGGGAAATAGTGATTGTTAACACAAAACCTTTGGCATCTGATCATGTGCTCATTATTTTAAATGTTAATATTTTACAGAAAGCAAATGAGTTCTTTCACTAGAGATTTCTTTTTGGTAAAGACAATAATGTGCACCTTAATAACCTACAAATCCATAGTAAAGAAAGTTAGTTACTTTGTTTCATTTTTCTTTTTCAGAAAATGCAGGGTAAATGTATGCACACTGAATAATGGTTAATTCCAATGGGTTAAATAAAGAAACATTACTTAAATAAAGAAACGTTAATTGAGTTATCAGCTATTAAAGCGTATGTACATTTCTGGGATACTCTATAGTTTGTTTCTCCCAATATACCTTTGTCCAACATCAATCATGCATGGGATCTGAAGTTTGACACATAAAGTGTGCACAGTAATTGAAATAAAAACAAATTGCATCCTTCTGCTTCTATGAAATAAAGACTACATTTCCCTTTTCAAAGTCTGTTATGATCACAGGGAGAAGAGGAGAGACCATCAGGAAAAACTGTACATCTTGAAATGGGTAAAAAAAAAATATCACTCAATGGGAAGATATATACACATGTAATACATTAATAAAAAATATCACTGAGTATCTGGCAAGAACAACTTTCTGGATAATTTCTGCCTTTTATTGTTTACTAGAGGCCTGGTGCACCAAATTCGTACACAGGGGGAGGGTGTCCCTCACACCAGCCTGCACCCTCTCCAATCTGAGACCCCCCCAAGGAATGTCCCACTGCCCGATGGGATAGGGCCTAAATGAGCAGTCAGACATCCCTCTCACAATCTAGAACTGCTGGCTCCCAACTGCTCACCTTCCTGCCTTCCTGATTGCCCCTAACTGCTTCTGTCTGCCAGTCTGATCACCCCCTAACCACTCCCTTGCAGACTGATTGATACCTAACTGCTCCTCTGCCAGCCTGTATGGCCCTAACTGCCCTCCCCTGCATGCCTGGTCACCCCTAACTGCCCTTCTCTGTAGGCCTGGGTCCCCCACAACTGCTCTTCCCTGCAGGCCTGGTCATCCCCCAACTTCCCTCCTCTGCTGGCCTGGTCACCTCTAACTGCCCTCCCTTGCAGGCTTGATTGCCCCCAACTGCCCTCTGTTGCAGGCCTGGTCCCTCCCAACTTCCCTCCCCTGCTGGCCATCTTGTATCCACATGGGAGCAGGATCTTTGACCACATGTGGGCAGCCATTTTGTGTGTTGGAGTAATGGTCAATCTGCATATTACTCTTCTATTAGATAGGAGAGAGACCTGGCGATTGAGTGGGGGCCAGCTTGTTTGCCCTGAAGGGTGTCCCGGATCAAGGTAGGTGTCCCTTAGGGTGTGGTGTGGCCTGGGCGAGGGGCCTGTGGTGGTTTGCAGGCCAGCCACGGGCCCTCACCTGCCCCCGGGTGACCCAAGCAGAGGCCCTGGTATCTGGGATTTATTTATCTGCTACAATTGAAACTTTGTAGCCTAGAGCAGAGCCAAGCCTCCTGCTCATTCTGGGCAGCAGTCATTTCTGTTGGGATTTATTTATCTTCTATAATTGAAACTTTATAGCCTTCAGTGGAGGCCAAGACAGGCCAGGGCTGCAGAAACATGGCTTCCTCCATCGCTGGAGGCAACCCTAGCCTCATGCTCTCTCCAGCTCCGTGAATGCCACCATTTTTGTTGGGATTTATTTATCTTCTATAATTGAAACTTTGTAGCCTTGAGTGGAGGTCTGGGCCTGCCAGGGTGTGTGGAAAGCTTGGCTTCCTCCATCACCAGAGAAACCCAAGCCTACCCCCCTGCTCACTCTGTGGCCACAGCCATCTTGTTTGGGGTTAATTTGCATAATCACTCCTGATTGGCTGGTGGGCATGGCTTGTGGGTGTAGCAGAGTGGTGGTTAATTTGCATATTACTCTTTTATTAGGATGAGCTATTTTGGAAATCTCTAAGTTATATATGAAACTAACATCAAGTGAATTTTGTCTGGTGGAACACGATTGATGACTACTTGATAAACTGGTGCATCTTTTTTTAAATGAATATCATTATTCCTCAATTCCTATGTATGCGTGCTTCCTTGAAGTTCCTTTGAACTGGTTTTAATATTTTACTAGTTTCCTCATTAATTAATGAAATAATAAAGTATTTGATAGAACTTATTTTTATTTGTATGAATCCTAATTTTATCTCTTTTTTAAAAAGGTATCTTTTACAAATTGGTAGTCACAAAGTAGTCATGAGGATGCAAAGTACAGCAGTCAATAATACTGTAATAACTATGTATGGTAGCAGATATGTACTTGGCATATAGAGGTAATACTTTGTAAAGCATATGATTGTCTAACTTGAAATGCTGTACACTTGAAACTGATATGAAATAATATTAAATGTAAACTGTAACTGAAAAATTACAAAATAAGACTAAAAGGTATCTTTTAAAGATAAAGACTGCACATTGACTAAGGAAGGTAAAGTACTTAAAGACCCAAGAAATCTGAGCTAAGGGTACCATATTATTCTTGTTTCATAAATGAAAAAAAGGAAAGTAAAAAGAGAAGTAATCTGTCTATATTCAAATAATTAGCAAGAAACAAAACCAGAATTAATAACCTAAACATTTGGCCTCCAGAATCCAGTTGATGAACCATCACACAATAGTTCTCTGTACAAGGTGTTCTTGCTTAAAAAATAAAAGACAGTACTAAACATTCTTAGCTAATATTTAAACCAGGGTCTCTCAACCACAGATGACTGACATTTGGGGACTAATAATTCTTTGTTGTGAGATACTGTCCTGGGCATAGCAGGATGCTCAGCACCATCCCTAACTTCTACCTGCTGGCAAACTTCCCTCTGCCCCTGCTGTGACAGCAAAAGTATCTGGAAACACTGCCAAATGTCTCTTGGAGAGAAAGTACCCCTTCATGAGAATCTCTAATACACTCTAGCAAAATAAAATCCCTGACATCTTAAATACTGTGAAGCAGAAGTACATTCTTTTAATGCCTATGAAAAGAGCTGAAGTAATCAACGGTGGATTTACTGGTAGAAGGCATATTTCACAGTGATTACCTTATGGCTGACTGTATCTCATCAGCAGGCAGGGTGTAGTTTTTCGTCGGATCGGTAACCACAAACCAGAAGGACACTCTCCGGGTTACGTTGCAAAGTAAGACATGGGAAATTCTGCAGATGGTGGGAAGAAGAAAAAAAAAACACTGTAAGCAAATGATGCTACATTTCATTGGACTATCCACTCTGGTGTTACTGCCATCTTAAGAGATGTCTTAGCTATTTTTTTAAAATATATTTTGTTGACTTTTTACAGAGAGGAAAGGATAGAGAGTTAGAAACATCGATGAGAGAGAAGCATCGATCAGCTGCCTCCTGCACACTCCCTACTGGGGATGTGCCCGCAACCAAGGTATGTGTCCTTGACAGGAATCGAACCTGGGACCCCTCAGTCTACAGGCTCTATCCACTGAGCCAAACCAGTTTCAGCAAGATGTCTTAGCTATTAATGAAAAGTAATTTCTAACATTATGAAAAGAGGTGGTATTAGGAATAAAAATACATAGGAAATTTCTGTTGTTTCAAAATCATATACTTGAGGACCATTCCTGAAATAAGGACTCTACCAAAAAATAAAATGAAGAATTATTATTTCGCAGAGAGCTTTGGAGACCTCACTCTCCATCACCTGTTAGCTGGCCGCACCCCGCCTTCCAAACACTGGCCTCTGAACCACTGAAGCTTCTCTATCCAATAACTCCATTCCACTCTGGATCCAAGAGTTGCTCTAATGGCCACTATTTGCGTGCCTCTCCCGCTCCGGTATTGGGGCCGGACCAATAACAGACCTCCAAACTGAATGCTAGGATCAGTGTACCCTAAACCCTTTGAGCACTGCTTTTGCAGTTACCTGCTTTCCAACTGTCCATCGGAAATGTGCTTCCCTCTCTTCATACGCTGGGATGCACCCAAGGGCAAGGGCACGCTGACCCCTGTGCCAAGGAGACAGCACTGAGGCCGCTCAGCCAGTGCAGGAACGGAAAAAGGAGTCTGACTGACAGCTCTAGTCTGAGAGCCAGACACCAAGAGGAGGAGGCCACGCCTGAGCACAGGCCGCTGGCCCGCACGCCCGGACGGGAAACGGAGTGGTTCTTGCCCCTGTGCCCGGGCCGGGGACGCTGCTCCTGGTGCAATAGGCCAAAAGGAAGACAACGCCACCTCCCCCCGTCCCCCGCAAGCCTCTCCTGTCTGTCACCCACCCGGATGCAAGGACACTGCCAGCACAGGTGACACAGCCACGGGGAGACTGGGAGAGACCTGGACGCATGTGGTCATGCTGGTGTCCCTGCCACCATCACCTCCTAAAATCTAAACCCTCACTTCTCTGACCCTGCATTACTCTGCCCCTGCAGGAGTCCAGGATACCACGAGGTCACCTACCACCATCCCAGCTGGCAGATCTGCCAACCCCAGACCGCCACCCACCCATCCCTCCTGCTTTTCCTAGGAGCATACTAATGGGCAAGGCATTTTTCACCGCTGCTTGCCCAGGGGGCATATAAAAAAGCTTGTTCTTATTTCAAAATTCAGTTCTTAAACATGGGCATCTTTATTGTCTTGGGAATTGTCACAGTCTTTCTTCCAAAGATTCATCTAATCGGGTTCTCCCACACCCGTTTCTCAGCGGGGCGCTGTTAACGTTTGGGGCCAGATCGTTCCCTCTTGCTTGTTGGGTGCTGTCCTCTGTATTGCAGGGTTTCCGCAGAGTCCCCAGTCTCCTACCTCTAGGTGCCAGCAGCATACCCACGTTGTGAAAATGTCATTGCCAAATATTCCAGGATGTGGGGAGGCTTGGAAGAAGGGGGAGAGGGAGCGAGGGGGGAGGGAGAGGGGCAGGGAGGAAGGGAGGGTCTGTGTGTGTGTGTGTGTGTGTGTGTTATGACAGAGACAGACAGGAACAGTCACCCTAGTAGAGAATCCCTGAGCGGCAGTGCCCTCTGCTGGCAGAAACAGTCAAGCTTGTTCTCCCAAAATGTGAGTGTAAAACATGCCCAACATACGGAGAACAAAATGAAGTGCAAGCTTGACAAACGTACTGCCCCCAGTTTTGTAGAATGCTGGAGCACGTGAATTATTCATGGTTTTGCTCTTATTAATAATCAGACAATGTAGAGATTTTTTAAATGAGCTACTCATTTAAGCTCTTCAGGGTGCTAGAAATTAAAAAGTAAGACAGCAACAAATGCTGATAACGATGCAGAGACCTGGAATCCCAGGTGGTGCAGTGGCTGTCTATAGGTCCAGCCATTCTGGAAGTGTTTCTAGAACAGAGTGCAGCTGCCAGCAGTTCTCTTTGTGTGTGTGTGTGTGTGTGTGAGAGAGAGAGAGAGAGAGAGAGAGAGAGAGAGAGAGAGAGAGAGAGAGAGATCAGTAAGACTGTTCTCTGTCAAACTGTGTCAGAGCTGAGAACCGGAACAACCTCAGTGTCCATCAGCAGGGAATGGGTCACGTGACTCTGGTCTGTGCGATCAGGTGAGCCCGCAGATTCAGGGAAAGAAGAGCCCAGGGCATCAGGACTGCTGAGCCAGATAACTCTGTGCGGGGCCTGCGCTGGGCCTTGCGGGATGCTGAGCAGCACCCGGGCCTCTCTCAAGCAGCTGTCATTAGGCCACTTCCACTAGTGACAATCGGAAATGTCTCCAGGCATTGCCAAATCTCTCCTGAAGGACAAAGGTCACCTCCAGTGGAAAGCTGCTGAACTAGAGCTACACTTTTACCAATACATGGACAAATCTCAAAACTACACTTACTGAATGAAAAAGACGGGAGGTGTAATGTTATATGTAGCACATGCCATTTATATAAATTAAACACCAAGCAATACTGCTGGCAGAGGAGAGGAGACAGGAGCCACATGAGTGGTCATGAGAACACTTGCCTATGACTTTCTTTCCGCCTCAAGTCTCTGAACACCGCTCACACATGAATTTTGTGGTTTTGTCTTTAGAGGCAGAAAATGGCTGTCTTCTCTCTCTCGGAGCTTGATTTCTGCAGGGGCGGAGCCAGAAGCTAACCCGGTAAGTACATGTGCCCACTGCCAGGTGGGAGAGGTGCGGTAAGAAAAAGAAATCGGGAAGAGGAATGCATACCCTCCATCAATTCCTCCCTCTGTCCTCCTCACCGTGGAACTACACTGTCTCTTACTACGAATTCAAGTTACTGATTCAGTGTTTCTCTGGGGTGTCGATTGATGCTTTGGTACACACCTTGGCAGATACAGTAAAAGCATTTGAAATAGACGTTTCTAAAAGATTAAAATGATGATGAAAACAGTAAATCCAACATTTTCAACCAAGACAGCTGCTGTTAGATACAAAAAATCTTGGACTGAAGCTCTACAAATGACACTTCTCTTTTGAAGCTTACTTCCTCTCACTTGCTAGATTGGAGACTAGACTTTTCACTCTGCATGAGTAGAAAGAGCCGGAGATCTTAGTGTGTCAATGAGAACACTGCTGGCATTTTGGGGAGGAAATTCCTCCTTATGTGGCAATGTCCTGACATCGGTATCACATTGATTATCTCTCATCCCCACCTTCTAAATGCCACAATAATCCTCAGTAACAGATGTAACCCAACAACACACCACTTTCATATGCAACCCTGATATGCTACATGCTGCATGGCTGGAATCAATACTATACCCAGGTGAAAAACACTTATAAATCTCTTCAGACATGTCAAGATCATAAAAAACAAGGGAAAATGGAGAAACTGTTAGAATGGATCTGCCTAAAGAGGAATAGATTCTAGAAAAGAAACAGGACATTAATCTACAAAAGGAAAATCTGAAAAATGCCACAGTTTAATAACACAGAGCCGATGCTAATTTTTTAATTTTGATATATTTATCATAGTTATTTAACACTAGAGGCCCGGTGCACAAAATTCGTGCATGGGTAGGGTCCCTAGGCCTGCCCAGTGATCAGAGCCGACTGGGGCCTTCCTTCCTTCTGTGCGCACATCATAGGGCATGATCAAGCTCCTTCCTGGTCTCCCAGTCAAATTCCCAAGGGGACACTGCATATTAGCCTTTTATATAGGGAGATAATAACATTAGGAAAATGGGTGAAGGGTCTGGAGTAGAAATTCTGACCCTCAGTGCTACTGCAGTTTAGGCTGGCTAATTCTTACTTGTGAGAAGTTGTCTATTCTTTTGAAGGATTTTCGCAGCATGCCTAGGTTCTACACACCAGATGCCAAGAACACATCAAACTGTGAAAGACAAAATGCCTCCAGACATTTCCAAATATACTCAGGAGCAGTGGAGGAGCAAAGTACGCTCAGGGTGAAGATGGGACACAGGACCTCTCTGCATTATCTCTGCAATGCTCTTGTAAATACACCTTTTTTCAAGTTAAATACAAACACATATGCAAATACAGGCGCAAAGCAGTTATTCTTTAAGTTCCCTGGGGCACATTAAAATGATATACAAGAATACAATAAGGGAATGGATTAATAATAGTTCTCACTTGCTCCACGGATAAAGTGATAACAGATACACATGTACTTAGAAAATCAGGAAGAGCTGTTTCAAATCCAAGATCAGGGCATCTGTCAGCCTAAGGGTGCTTTTAATATGTATGCAAAATATTTAAAATGTGTTCTGTTGTGTACTAAATTTTATCGAGTATTTATTAGGATACCCTCCCCACTGTACTAGTGTCTTAGGAAGTACTATTTTACCAAGGCTGATCATTTGCCCAAGACTGATGTTACCAAAAAAGGGGGCAATACTTTTAGCTGCATAGGGTCTTCTTCAACAGAATACTAAGTGTCCCTCCTGCATGGCGCTTCCATGGAGAATAGTAAGTCTAAGACATGAAACAAACAAAAAAGTCACTGCCTTTCCTCCAGCGTGGGGAGCCCTGGACTGAAGGCGGTTCTCCAGGAACTGGCGCCATGGCCCTCTCTCCTCCATGGCGCCAGACGGGGCCAAGGCATCCAAGGGTCTAAGAATCGGGCTCTTGTTTCTGGAAACCGAAGGACTGAATGGAGCCGGGATGCTGTCTGACAAGCACAGGACCGTCAGTCCCCTCACCATGGACACCGCGGCGCGTTGGTGCTTTTTGAGATCACAAGACGCCTCTCTCCTTGAACAGGCAGCGGAGACCCATGTTGTGCCCATTAACTCAAAGAAACTGGCATGCCTGAGTTAACTCCTGCCTCTCGTGCTAAAAATGACAGGTTCTCTTAAAAGCCAATATTTGAGTAAAATTTTAAACTTAGATTATATTTCCCATAGAAATGATTTTCAACATTTCAAAGTCCCTGTGAAGCTAGTTATGTAAATCTGGCCTAAATCGTGTTGTAAAATCTTTAAAACACCTGGTTGTCATCTTCAATCAAAGTCCCAACAAAACTTCAAGTCACCTGGACTAATGAAATCAGAACTTTCTACCATTTAAATTTTTCTATCCCTCCTCTATTCTACTATTATGAAAATAAAAAAAAATAAAAAAGAGAGAGAGAGAAAACCACTTATTATCAAGGACTGTAAGAAAATACTATGAGCACTAGGATGGGAGAGGGCTATAAGGGGTAAGTGGTAGAAAAAAAGAAAGCATATATAATAGAGATTAAAAACACACACACACACATTTGTCAGTAATGATTCCAAAGAATCATATTTAGTCCGTCCTCCTGTAATTTCTGGTAGAGTCAGCTTCTTGGGTGTGGGGGCCTAGCCTGTATGAAACCCAGTTTTACCATCATGTAAATGTCAATGCCTACCACACACTACACTTTCTATTCTCCATTCAATTCTCTAGATCGGACCACAGCGATGCAGCGGCCAGGCCGGTCTCAGGAGACCACAATGAAAAAGAGGTCCCTGGTCCCTCACCACTGCCTTTACTTGCTTCTTGAAGGCACTTGCAGCCGGTTGGGTAGCCTTCCTGTCACTCTGGCTGTCACAAGCCTCTCCCCTCACAGACAACTGTACTCTCTGTGAGCAGTGCTCCCTCTGACGGTCACCCCGACACACAGTCACTGTGCGGCCCGGGCACCAGCTCGGCCTGGCCCGGCTCTGAGCACCCGCTGGGCTGCAGGAGCGCGCACATCAGAACCCAGGCCCGCCCGGGGCTGTGGGGACCGGAGTGGAAAGGCCACAGCCTCGCTCGGGCTCACCCTCTGCCTCTGAGTCCCCAGCTCCTCTCCGCTGCCACCGGGGCTGACGGGCTGGGGCGGGTCGGGCTCCCGCACCTCTGCCTGCGCGCAGCCAGGGCCTCCCTGGAGAAGGGACATCCCCTCCACAGCGAGTCCGTGTCCTACTGGACCGAGACGGTGCCGGCTCTGGGTCCCCAACCTGCCAGCACATCCTCGGGAGACACTGAGCCTCTGTCACCGGAGGTGGCTAAGCTGATGGAAGAGATACTACAACAAGGACCGGGTTAAAGGTGGGCTGAAAATGGGAGTGTTCGCTATTCTGTTTATTCCTTGACTATCTTTAGTGAGTTACTCTGTATTTTCACTTCAGTATCTCTCAGTACCTTGGAGTTGTCTGTAATAGTCATAGAATAAGCAATAATGGGGTGGGCAAAGCCAGAGACAGCAGATGTTCAAGATTTGAATCCCGGAAGCCATCTCAGAAAGGGTATTTCCCACCCTCCAGAATTCACTGGGTCTCACACTGGCACCGAAAGACCTCTGAAAGGCAGAATACTTCATTTATTTGTTTTTTAAATATGTTTTTTATTTATTTTAGAGAGAGAGGAAGGGAGGGGGGGAGAGAAACATCAATGATGAGAGAGAATCATGGATGGGCTGCCTCAAGTACGCCTCCTACTGAGGATTGAGCCAGAAAACCCGGGCATGTGCCCTAACCAGAATCAAACCATGATCTCCAGGTTCATGGGTCAACGATCAACCACTGAACCACACCGGCCGGGCAAGGCAAGAGACTTCAAACCTGAGCCAGTTGCCAAGAGTGTCGTCTATGCACTCACCTCATGGGATGAGGCCGCTTCTCTGCAGAGTTATATTCAAGCCCACCTAGCATTCTGTGGTGCCTGTGCTAGTGTCTTCATTTTGATATATTTATGACCATTTTTTTTCTTTTGAATTTCTTTGTGATGCTATTATCTAATATTTGTTGCAAAAAGTAATTATAAACAATTGTAGAAAGAGTAGTAAAGGTTCGAGCCATCAAATTAACAGCAAATATTTTTTCTAGACATCTATAAAATAGGAGTAGAGTTCACATAAGGCATAATTTTGTTTTCCTGTAGACTTCATTCTTTTAATTTTTTGAATCATGTGAATATATTACCTGTTTTTAAATATATATGCATATGCACTGAGTGGCCAGGGAAGCGTTTGTGTAAAGATGAAGGCTCCTTTAAGGCAGGGCATGTAGAATTCGGCCCAGCACTTTGAATTGCACTTTAAACACATCCTAATTCATTAGGCAGACGTGTCACTCAGCCCCAACAGCAGTACTGCTGGGACTCACAGCCTGAGCCTTGACAGAAAAAAGTTTGCTGACCCTGATCTAGCTTTCTGATCTAGCTTTCGCTTTTTATTTTTTTCAACTGATTCTGGCAACAAAACCCTTTATATATCTTCTGCACCCAAGTCCAAGGAAAAGGTATTTTTGCAATTAATCCAGGTCAGATATTCCCAGACTCCTTACAATGCCCAGAGTTCTAGAAATTTTTTTTTCAAAAGTGAATTCCTCAAAATTAACCTGAAATGTTTAAAATGAACTTTTCCTAAGAATGTAAACATCTCATTTAACATAGTCATTTACAAGATTGAAACTGAGGCACTTAGAGGATATAATAGTAAAATGAATACAGCAATATATAAAACCTTCTGAATAAGAAGGATTAGAAAATAAGAGAGACTAGTTAAGGAATTAGTATTGTGAGATGACTAGTAGCTTTTTTTCTTTTGAATTTTTTTGTGATGCTATTATCTAATTTTTATTGGAAAAAGTAATTATAAATAATTGTGGAAAGTGTACTAAAGGTTCAAGGCATCAAATAACAGCAAATATATTTTTTCTAAACATATATAAAATATGAGTAGAGTTCACTTAAGGCATAATTTTGTTTTATTATACATTTCATTCTTTGAATTTTTTGAATCATGTGAATATATTACCTATTTTTAAATATATATGCCTACACACTGAATGACCAGATAATTATGATCTCTGAACACATAATAATCTGGCCACTCAGTGTGTGGCCACATATATGAGGCCTGGTGCATGAATTCATGCATGGGTGGGGTCTGGCCAGCCTGGCCAGGGGGAGAGGACACGGGCAGTTGGCTGGCCTGCCTGCTGGTTGAACTCCTGGTCAAGGGGACAATTTGCATATTAGCCTTTTATTATATAGGATATACAGTGAGTGGCCAGATTATTATGTGTTCAGAGATCATAATAATCTGACCACTCAGTGTGTGTGTATGTGTGTGTATGTGTGTACACACAAATACATCGGTCACATGTTTAATTTGCTCCCCCAAATTCCACTCCTACTTTAGTCCTTATATTTATAATATTGATCACAGACAGAGATGGTAGGAAACATCATAACTAGAGAAAATTCCTTTGGATGAATCGATAAAAATGTAAAACTATTAAAAGTTTCCTAAAGCCGTTAAGAAAATAAGGTGCTATGATAGACACCAGCAAACCTATACATATTTAAGTTATTTTCAAAATGAGTACTATGGATTTCTGTCACCTCCAAACTCATATCCTGAAGCCCAAACCCCAAATATAACTGTACTTGGCCTACAGGAGGTCATTCTGGCTAAATTAGGTCACAGGTGGAGCCCTAATAACACAGGAGTGGTGTCCTCATAAGAAATGTTACCAGAGAGCTCACTCTTTCCCCTTCCCCTTCCCCTTCCCCTTCACTGAAGAGGTCACAGCAGCACACAATGATCTGGTGGCCCCTGCAAGCCCAAGGAAGAGCCCTCAAAATGAAACCTGCCCTGGCGGCACCTTAAACTTGGACGTTCCAACCTCCAGAACCGTGAGGAATGAACTTCTGCTGTTTCAGCCAGCCAGTCAGTGTTCTTTTGTTACAGGAGCCGAACTGACTGATACAATGAGAGTAGAGTGCTTATCTATACTATGTATTCATTAGCAAGAGAAATAGGTATACAACAGAAATGCAGGGGGCTCTTGTAAAAGTTAAACAGAAATGGGGATCCCTTAAAATGAGATTAATAATTTTTTTCAAAATCAAGTTTTAATCTATTACACTATCCCAAACAATACTGCAAGTTATGGACTGAGATTTTTCTCTGCTTACTTACTCTGTGGTTTCTCTGTTGGGCACTTTCCTCATGGAGAAAGCCACCATGGCTTTGAAGAGATATTCTTCATTTGTGTCCCAGGCATACTGAAGAGAAGTGAAACAGAGATGAAAAGCGAAGAGGCATGCGGTAAATAAAAAACAGTGCACTGGGTGGCCCTGGCCTGTGTTGCTTAGTGGTTAGACTGGGTTTGATTCCCAATCAAGGGCACATGCTTGGGTTTGAGGTTCGCTTCCTGCCCCGAGTCAGGGTATGTGCAGGAGACAACCGACCAATGTGTCTCTCACATCACATGGCCGTTTCTCTCCCTCCCTCCCTCCCTCTCTCTCCCTTCCACTCTCTCTGAAAAGCAATGGGAAAATATCCTCAGGTGAGGATTAACAACAACCAAATGGTGCACTGGATTCTAATTGTGGCCACAGTGTCCCTCCCATCTTTCTTATATACTAAAAAATGGAAACTATGATAGACCCTATCACCACACTGTTCAGCATAGAATTTCTTGTACATTCTATCATTCCCAGTGCGGCATGTTTTCACTGCGTTATCTTCTTCAGATGTGCAGTGTTAACAGCCAATAAACAGGACATTTGGACATCTCATAGTGGACAAACACTGTCAGTCACCCTCCTCCCCTTCTTCTTTCCCACAGAACCTGATTTCCACACACCCCCCCCCCACCGCAGCTTCCTTCTTTTATAAACATCAGCACCCATTTTCTTTCCTTGAAATCTGAGTGTATGCGCATGTTATGGGCTGAATTAGACCTCCCCCTCCCCAAAGAAACATTCATTTTTATGTCCTATCCTAGCACCTCAGAATGCAATCATATTTGGAGATCGTGTCTTTATGAAGGTGATTAGGTTAAAATTAGGTCAATAAGATAGGCCCTAATCCAGTATGACTGGTGTACTTACAAGAAGAGGGAATGTGGATACACACACACACACACACACACACACACACTCTCTCTCTCTCTCTCTCTCTCTCTCTCTCTCTCTCTCTCTCTCTCTCTCTCTCTCTCTCTCTCTGAAAGAAGACAGGTGAAGACAGAGGGAGACGACAACCACCTCCAAGCTAAGAAGAGGCCTCGAATGACTCCATCCCTCTTGGAACTCAGAAGGAACCATCCCTGATGATATCTTTTTTTAAAATATATTTTTATTGATTTTCTTACAGAGAGGAAGGGAGAGGAATA
>PVJN01011719.1:0-19192 GCA_004026805.1 Lasiurus borealis
TTGTTAGTTGGGTTGTTGGTTAGCATTTGTTTGTTAGTTGGGTTGTTGGTTAGCATTTGTCTGTTAGTTGTCTGGTTGGTTAGCATCTGTTTGTTAGTTGGGTTGTTGGGTAGCATCTGTTTGTTGGCTGGGTTGTTGGTTAGCATTTGTTTGTTAGTTGGATTGTTGGTTAGCATTTGTTTGTTAGTTGGGTTGTTGGGTAGCATCTGTTTGTTAGTTGGCTGGTTGGTTGGTTCAGCATCCTAAGGCAGCACGCAAAACCACCTGCTGCAGATCCTGCACCCTGCTGATGCCTGCGGTACGGGTCGATGGGGACAGAAGTTTACCCCAAATATCACCCAGCACAGGCAACGTATTTGATAGACCCTCCCTCCCCACCACTGGTGGGCAGAGTTATGATGTAACCAGCGTCTGCCCCCGAGACATTCAACCACCAATCAGCCGTGCCCAGTGCCCTGGGCCCCACCCCTTCCTGTCCCCTCAAAAGGCATGGACACCACAGCTCATGTTACTGTCCCCAGTCTGGAGGCAGTCCAGCGGGTCCTCCTTCTCCCCTTCCTCCAATCCTGGTTTTTCTACCTCCTCCATAATACACCTCACTGGTTAGTGTAGAATAAACCGCCTCTTTAACATGCCTTGGTCTCTGACTCCCGTGTCCTGCGCCTCGAACCTTGCAGTGTGAGTGAGGAGGATCACTAGATCACTGTCAACATTCAGTCACATCCGCTATCAGTTTGCAAATGCAGAGGCTGTCTTGCCTTTGACCCACACCGCTTAAAATAATTGCTGATTAAAAAAAAAAAATCCAGTTCGAATTTATCCATCCCCCTGCCTCTCCTTCCATTCGAAGTCTGCGCTCCATTCTATCGGAACGAAACGCACAAGCACCATCCATCGATCGCCATCTTTGCAATAGAATGAACTTAATTTGCAAAGATGGCCCATCTGAGATAATGTGATTTACCCACGAGTAACGACTGTGCTCCTATAATGTTCCCCTCCAAATAGTTCTAGCACCATCTCTGAACCACTTAGGAAACAGAAAAGCAGCCAATTGCTAGTCCACAGAGCGCGTGCGCTGCTTGCTAAAGAGGGTCGCCTGCTTTTAGCTGCATTCGGAGCTGCTTCTCAAAGGATGGAGTGTGGGCCTCACATCTGCTGCATTCTGAGGTCGTGAAGGCAGGGGTTCCTTCCGCTGCCAGAGCCTCTCCCACCTCCCCGCCACCCCCACCCCTGCCTCCCAGGCCTGCGGGGCTGGGAGGCCCCCGGCCAGGAAGGGGAGGGGCCGTGAGAGCTATACTGAGCCATCCCCAGGGACCTCCAGAAATGCCTCCTTCTCCGTGGAAAAGCCAAACAAACGAAAACTAAAGAAACTCCCCTCCGCACCCCGGCAGGGATTCTTTAAGAAATAAATATAGGGGAAGCTTTCAGCTCTGATTGTGGACTTGCAGATGCCCTTTGGAGCGGCCACTCAGGGTCTGCAGATGGTTTACGGCAGCATTAAAATGATAAACGGAGCTGGGTTTCTCTGACGCGTGTGCTTCGCTCAGCACCGCCTGGAATGCAAATGGCCTGCCACGGGCCCGGTCTAAGTGACGCGAACGCAGTCCCCCCGCTCCCTGAGCACAGCCAGGGGGTACCCCTGGGCCGAGGAAACGAGGATGCTGTCCAGACCCCTGGACTCTTAAGGTGCAGGTCTCTTAAGGGGCAGGACCCTCCTCTAACTGATAAAAGCCAGAGCATCCTGGGACAAATGGCCAGTGTGCTTTCCAACTACAGAACTGGAGGGGACCCCAGCTCGGCCCCGAGACAGCTGAGCTCATCTCTCAGGCTCGGAGCCTCGGATTCTCACCTACGAAACGGGGATCACACTCTGCAGAGCTGGTGTTGTGGCCGCACCCCCCAATCCAGTTAAACCAGAATCAGGGGATCCGGTCTTGTGCATGTCCGACGCTCCCCGGGAGAGCCCAGGGCAGCCACTGTCCCTCAGGCAGGAGACGGACCTAAGGCACCTACCTGGTGATTGGGGTGTGGGTGGGCAGACATTGGGTTTGGTTATTGTGAAAACCGGAAGTCAACCCTTAAAAGACAAACAAATGGGGATGCAGGTGAGTGACCAGGAGGTAAGTTTCTACGTGCAGGGAGGCAGTTTCTGTGCCCGTAGGTTTCTAGGCAGGGCCTTGCAGGAATATCAATACCTTCTAAGGAAGGGAGGGGAGGGGACTGGCTCGGAGGAGGAAGTGGTGGAGGTTGGGAGTCCCCGGGGTGGGGCAGAGGAGAGGATGGCAGCTTGTGATAAAATGAAATCTCTGCAAGGTCAGCCTCTCTCGGCCTTGGCTTTGAATGAGCAGACAGTTGAGCCAATTCATGTCAGGAGTGAAATGATATCCGGGCAGCCTCACACCTTCCCCTTACAAAATTAGCTGGGCCGTAGAAAAAAGAAAAAATGGCCCAGGACATGCAGTTAGAAAAAGACCCTCCAAAAATACAAGCCCAGACCAAAGCACTTTCTGTGGGGACTTGATTATTACACGAACAGAAGTGATCTTACACAAGTGCACTTCCCATTAAAAAGGAAATCCATTAACCTAATTTATAAATCATACGTTATCCCTGTCAAAATTGCTCTCAGAGCTCCCAGCTATTACAGAGAGCACCCAGCGATGCCATTAGTGTCTCGCCTTCTAGCTTTGTCAGTGATACAGTGGTACAGAGGCGGGCAGCCTCCTTCCCCGCAGCCACACCCGCAGAGCCCGGTCCTGATTCAGGAGGCAGAGGCATGAGCTGGGGAGAGACTCACTCCGTCCTTCCAATGCAGACATTTTTACTTCTGAGAGGGAGCGGCTTGGGGTGGAAGGGAGGGAGGGACAATCAGATGTATCCCAACCTCCCCCCACCCAAATATGAATTAAATATTTTATTTTATTTTTGTTTTGTTTTTAATATATTTTATTGATTTTTTTTACAGAGAGGAAGGGAGAGGGATGGGAGTTAGAAACATCGATGAGAGAGAGACATCCATCAGCCGCCTCCTGCACGCCCCCTACTGGGGATGTGCCCGCAACCAAGGTACATGCCCTTGACAAGAATGAAACCTGGGATCCTTCAAAGCCTATGCTCTATCCACTGAGCCAAACCGGTTTCAGCTGAATTAAGTATTTTAAAAGTTCTCTGTAACCCTGAGTTTTAACTACCAACTTTTAAATAGCACTTAATTTTAGCACCTACTCAAGTCAGTTTAATGGTGTACCCCTGTGTCTTTAACCTAATAAAGTACACGTACCACCGTCTCAGCTGGCTTCGCCACGCCAACAACCGTGGGATCTTGATCAAGTCGGCTCTCTTTTGACTGTCTGTTCTATAAAATGTACGCCCTGAGCTCTAAGCTTTGACTCTCAGGCGAGAACAGCAAGGGCCCTGGCCCATGAGGCTTCATTGCTGGGAGCATCATCCTGTGCAGGTTTGATTCCAGGACAGGGCACAGGCCTGGGTTACACATTCTCTCTCTGGTGGGGCTCCCAGGGGAAGTAAATGATTGATGTCTCTCTCTCATCCATGTTTCTAACTCTATCCCTTTCCCTTCCTCTCTGTAAAAAATCAATAAAATGTATTAAAAGAGAAAAAAAAGAAGTCGAAGAATCGCAAGTTACTCTGCTTTGACACCTGGATACACAAAGAGCAGAAAGTGGCTTGTTTCATCCACAAATGCTTCAGTAAACAACGGGCACCCACATGGAGATGGCTGATTCCTCAACCACTTGGCAAGCGGATAAAACGGAATGACTTCCAAAAGTAACGACATCAACTGCTAGCAAAACAGTCTCCAATACCCCCACTGAGTGACTAGAAAAGGACGTTTCTTTGCTTGTTTCTGTAATTTTTGTTTTTATTTATTTTTTAATATATTTTATTGATTTTTTACACAGAGGAAAGGAGAGGGATAGAGAATTAGAAACATCAATGAGAGAGAGACATCGATCAGCCGCCTCCTGCATGCCCCCGTTACTGGGGATGTGCCCGCAACCAAGGTACATGCCCTTCACCGGAATCGAACCTGGGACCTTTCAGTCCGCAGGCCGACGCTCTATCCACTGAGCCAAACCAGTTTCGGCAATTTTTGTTTTTATTGACTTTGAGAGAGGAAAAGAGAGAGAGAGAAGAATAGGGAGAGAAGGAAACATTGATTATCTGGCTCCTGCAGGCCTGCTACTGGGAGGGGGGGAGGGAGGGCGGGGATCCAACCCACCCCCTGGGCATCTGCCCTGACCGGGATCAAACCAGCAACCCTTCCTTGCACGGGCTGCCGCCCAACCCTCTGAGCCCCGCCGGCTGGCCGGTCGGCTGGCCGGGGTGTTTTGTTTTCTGTTTTTGAAGAATGCACGCCAACACCTGCTGGAACTCGGGGTGGTGGAGCAGTGGTGGGCTGCTGCAGATCGTGAACTCCGTTTGAGCGCCAGCCAGGGAGAAACGATTTGGATGCAGAACACAGAGCGGGGAAGACAGGTGCCAGACTTCCCCGCTGACTTGATTTGAAATCCTCACAAAATCCTTTCAACTCGAGGCAATTCCCACAGCACGCTCCCTTCTTCAGGAGGAAGAGAGGTGCTTACGCAAGCGTCCTGCCAATGACCCATTCTCCAAATCATTATCTTCATCCTTTTTTAAAAAAAAAATCGTCACCTCCCGCAGATGATCAGAGCAGAGGTGTGAATGATCTGCTTACAGGAAATGATCTGCTTGAAATTCACAGAAACTGAAAAATACACCGGCTTCTTCTCCTCCAAAACTCACCCACAGGGTGAACAGTAACACATTGAGTATTTTTTGTTTGTTTTCTCTACACAATCTACACCACCACCCCCTTTTTTGCATGAAACTGGTTTTGTTGTTGTTTTTCTTGAAACAAGCGTGGATTACGACTGCAGAAAAGAGCTTTGTTTGATTACACATCTGTCTCAGACTTCTAAAACAGCAATCTCATTTCATCTTTCCCAGAAACTCTCCACTGAGGATTGCAAGCTGTCTGGTAATCAGCCGTTTGAAAAGAAAGACAGTGCTCTGATGTCTAAGATCACCAAGAAACAGTTCAATGGCAAACTCAAAAATGCGAGTCCCTGCCAAGACAGAAAAATAGGATTGGGTACTACCTGTTTCCTATCATAACAGGGAAGTAGTTTTAAGCTTGAAAAGTTTTGCCGAGACCGGTTTGGCTCAGTGGATGGAGCGTTGGCCTGTGGACTGAAGGGTCCCGGGTTCGATTCCGGTCAAGGGCATGTATGTATCCTGCTTGCGGGCACATCCCCAGTAGGGGGCGTGCAGGAGGCGGCTGACAGATGTCTCTCTCTCATCAATGTTTCTAACTCTCCATCCCTCTCCTTTCTGCTCTGTAGAAAATCAATGATATATTAAAAAAAAAAAAAAAAGAACCACTATGAATGCTAACACCATGAGACCCCCGGCCACGAGCCCTCATTTTAGAGAGCCCCTTTCTGGCCCTCCGCTACTAGCCTTCCCCTCCCCGTCAGGAACACAGAGGTCAAACCTATCTGATATTAACATCTCACCTGCCCTGTGACCCAAGACTCGAGTTCCAGGGGCCTCCCTAGGCCAGGGACCAACCAATGGGCATTTGCTATGGAGGAGCTGGTGGGAGGGCCAGAGCTGGACAGTGGCATGGACAATGGCATGCACGTGCGGACGGCCCCTCAAGGAGCAGGGGCAGCCAGAGAGGGAAGAGGACAGGCTGGCGGCTGGTACTGCTGGCCTCACCACATTCTAACAGAGAACCTAGAGTCTAGGAACTCTAACCGCAGGCCTGGACCGCTAGGTCATTCTCAAGGTGGAGGGGCCAAGAGAGGAAGATATGACACTTTATTTAATAGTACTTAAACCACCCTGCTGGTTTGGCTCAATGGATAGAGCGTCGGCCTGAGGACTAAAGGCTCCCAGGTTCCATTCCGGCCAAGGGTACATGCCTGGGTTGTGGGCTTGATCCCCAGTGGGGGGGTGTGCAGGAGGCAGCCAATCAATGATTCTTTCTCATCACTGATGTTTCTCTCTCCCTCTCTCCCTCTTCCTTCCTCTCTAAAATCAATAGAATACAGTGGTACCTCGAGATACAAGTGCCCTAACATACGAGATTTTGAGATACGAGCTGTCGAGCAAGCGATTTTTGCTTTGAAATACGAGCAACAGTTGAGATACGAGTAATCTCGCAGATCGGCTGGCTGCACACGACCCACCAGTTTACCGAGACTCGAGCATTTCATAGTTTCCCACGCCTCAAGGGTACGGAACGAATTAAACTCGTATCTCGAGGTACCACTGTATATTTTTTAAAAAATAGTACTTACACCTCAGAAGTTATTGAGAGGATTACAGGAAGTAACATTTGTAAAGGGCCTTCACCCACTTTGGGACCACAGAAAGCACTGTGTAATACGATAACACCAGGGAATCCAGTCTCAATACACTCACTTTGGTTTTCCCGAGAGTTAGGGAAGGTTCTGGGCGTGGGCATTCTCCGCCACTGAGGTAAGACAGGTCTGAATGGCACCCGAGGTGTGCTGTTCTCAGTCTCAAATCTATTAAAACTAATGGCTCAGAAATTTATGCAAGGAATTCAGAAACAATGAGGTGAGTTTTGATGAAGAACACTTTAAGTCTCACTGTCCTAAGTCGTGAACGAGACACGACCTTTTAATGACAGCCACCAAAAACACCACTTCGCAGAGTGATCTCTATCTAACCAAACCGTGTTCAAAGAGTGGGCCCTTCCAAAGCCCCAAGTCCAACCACATTTATGATTCTTCTTTGGTAACAATGAACTACACGTGGCTTCTCCTTCAGTGTGCGTCTATCACGTTCCTACAGCATGGACCCCAAAATAATTTTCAACACAGACGTTACTATAAAATTCATTCATGAGCTTTTCAAATGTTATCTTGTGATGAAAATCAACATCTCATCATTGCAGATTTTAAATCAAATGCAAAAGATGGATAAAGCCTACTATCCCTCTTCCCTCGTAGTAACAGAAATGTCTCATCCTGGCTAACACACACACACACACACACACACACCCCTATTAGCTATACCCTAAGGACCAGACTTAACACGTCTCATATATTTTGAAGACTAATGCCTTATTTAATATTAGGAAAAACACCCGGTGCCACGGGAACCAATGCAGCTGAAAAATAAACTCTTACAAAATCCACACATTAAAATGTGTTCCTAGGCATATACTCATTATCATTTAAACTGCCTTTTTTTTTAATGTTTGTTCAAAAATAACAAAGCTCAAGAAGTCACTGGGTTTCTAGCCCTGTTTACATACAGAACACCCAAGAAAGCGGTTAAATAGGGGGCATCCATCTACTTGTGGGTTTAAATCTTCCTATTTTGTTAAGGAACCCTGGTTAGTTTTTAGACCTATGAATTAACTCGTTCAACACATACCTATTCAGCATCTATTATTTATGAAGCACAACATTTTAAGGCAGAGGAGTGTAACGGGCACTATTTCACACTGTTTCGATTCTGGCAAGTCCTCCCACTGTAACCACCTCGGTGTTTAAAAGCGGTCCACCCCCGAGCCCTCTTTGCATCCGTTTTGCCTCTTGCAACACCTGGTTCAAGGGGTCCGGAAAGGGAGCTTTATCGGTATGGGCCCGATTATCCTCTCCACCCCTCCGGAGACACATTCCAGGCTTTTCTGCTACAGGAGGAGCCCGCATTCTGCTTCGTAAGGCGTTCCAGCCCGCGGACCATTTGTAACTGACAAACCTTCCTGGCAGCCCCATCGATTAACAGCCGCCGCGCTCCGACGGGGGCCCGGCCTCTGCATCTGCTGCACGGAGCCCCGGGGCCCGAACCCACCTTCACGCAGCTGCAGAGGTCATGACCCCCGGGAGAGAACGGCTTCATTTTCCTCACCGTTTCAGGAGGTGCTGTACCGGCTTCTAGCCTGGCTTGTGTTCTTGGTAACTTCAATGTGCAAGAGCAAGACTGGCTTCCGACGGCTGAGACCGGTATGTGCCTCTGCAGACGCCTGCAGGGAGAAGTCCACCTCCCCCCGCCAGGAAGACGCAGTCCTGGAATTCGTCTCTCAAGGACACGTCGCCTGCGCTTTCCTGACGGCAGAGATAAATCAGCAAAGGGACCGGGACACCCAGGGGCTGGCTAACGCTTCCATGAAAGCACAGGGTGGTGATGAAACGCCATCGGCGACTCCTGGGGGATCGATCGGGGGTAAATAAATTCCTCCAAGTGGCAGGGCCCGTCCTGGGGGGGCTGGGCTCCTGGGGCCACGCCCAGACCTGCCGCATCCCTTTGGGTGAGGCTGGGGCAGATGCGATTCGGTGACATCCTTCGGAGCCGGGAGCCACAGCCCCCTCCACCTGCCCCGCATGCTGACTCAGGTCCCTCAGCCACCCCGGCTCAGCTCCACGCCAGCTCTGAACGGACACGGAAACCCGCCACGGAAGGTCCTGGCACCTCGGAAAACGTCTTAATCACTGTGAACACGAAGCCACCCCTCGGAGAGAGATAGCATCTCTGTTGTCGGTTCCTTCCCGGCTCCGGGAGGGAGCCTGCGAGGCTGACTCCCACCACTGGAACACCAAGCTCTCCACGTTCACTTTGTAGCTTTTACATATGTGTGTGTGTGTGTGTGTGTGTGTGTGTATACATGTGTGTGTATATATATATATACACACACATGTATACACACACACACACACACACATATATATTATTGATTTTTTACAGAGAGGAAGGGAGAGAGATAGAAAGTCAGAAACATCAATGACGAAGAGACATCGATCAGCCGCCTCCTGCACGCCCCACAGTGGAGATGTGCCCGCAAGCAAGGTACATGCCCCCGACCGGAATCGAACCCAGGACCTTTCAGTCTGCAAGCCAAGCCGACGCTCTATCCACTGAGCCAAACCGGTCTCGGCGACCCTGTAGCTTTTTGCTACATTCACATTTGGGGTTAAAAGAAGTGTCCAGGAGCATGCGTGGGGGGATAAAAGGAACACAAGATGTATGGTGCTATGCTGATCGCTGCATTTCAAGGTCCACACACATTAGGCTCAACCCTAATTTCTTTTTTTAATCCTAATTTTATTTACACACAGAATTCCAGTCGGAACAATGTGTTAGGTCAGCCCAAATGATGGGTGGCGTCATCAAGGAATAATGACGTCCAGTCTCACTGTCATTATTTACGAGCTGTTTTTCCTGCAGAGGTGAACGCGGAACAACTGAACAGAACCAGCCGAGGTGTCTCGATAGCAAGAACCGTTTTCCAAGCCCAGGCGGGGTTCTGCGGGTTTAGTCTACAGCGAGTCCTTCAGCGAAAATCAGAATGGAAAGCAGCCCTCTGCCCCCGAGGCCGGAGTGAGAAAGACAGACGCACCACGTGGCCCAGGAACGAATGGCAGGAGGTCCTTCCCAGACAGATGGCGGGAAGGTCACTGTCAAACCGCTCCTCAGCCACGGGCACAGCGGAAGGTCTGTGTGTAGCATTTAAATGACTACGTCACCACGCAGTAGCGTGTCATGACTTCAAACACACCATCAGGGTTCACTCAGATGTCTTCCTCAACAAAAGGTGGATTTTAGAAATGCGATGGCTCCCAGAGGAGGTTTCTCGGGGAAGGTCTCAGTGAAGCTGTTTTATCGCCTTCTTGAAGGGTAAATTCATGTTTCAGAATTCCATTCTGTAGATTGTTGGGTTGGCTGTTGTCATTATTTTTATATGATTTTTTAAAAATATATCTTATCGGTTTTTTACAGAGAGGAAGGGAGAGGGATAGAGAGTTAGAAACATCCATGAGAGAGAAACATCTATCAGCTGCTTCCTGCATACCTCCCACTGGGGATGTGCCCGCAATCAAGGTACATGCCCTTGACTGGAATCGAACCCGGGACCTTTCAGTTTGCAGGCTGATGCTCTATCCACTGAACCAAACCAGACAGAGCTGAAATATATCTTTTTTAAAAAAGATATATTTTATTGATTTTCCACAGAGAGGAAAGCAGAGAAGGATAGAGAGCTAGAAACATCGATCAGCTGCCTCCTGCACGTCCCCTACTGGGACTATGCCCACAACCAAGGTGCGTGCCCTTAACCAGAATTGAACCTGGAACCCTTCAGTGCACAGGCCGTCTCTCTATCCACCCAGCCCAAACCGGTTTCGGCTGAAAATGTATCTTAAAAAGGACATTAAGATCTGCTCTGGCAGCGAGCCACGCCCTGCCTCCCCGAGCCCTCCTGTTCCTGCACATGACCTCCCGCACCCTGGGGTCCTCAGGGTGACCACCTCGGTCCAGCCGCTCTTTTAACAGGTCTACTAATAGCTACTCAGCCATCCGTCATTTTATTAAACGTCCTCACCAAGGGGAGTCTCTGAACTGGCAAAGAGTTTTCTTTCTATGGAATAGGTTTTGAGATAAAAATGCAAAGTATGTTCACAACCTTATTATGGGAAGAGGGGGGATTTAACTTCAAGGGAAAGGAGAGGGTAAGAAGGAAAAAGTCTCCCACACAGCAGAGAGCCAGATGTAGAAATGCGGAAAGAATGATGGATGAGAACCATCTTGCAGCCCCCGGTGTGAGTCAGGCAGGGACCCTCGGTGGAAGCTGAAACAGTGGCAACAGAATAGTGGGAATCCTGTGACCGTATCACCCCATGGGGAAAGCATGCCTTCCTGATGGAAGGAGCTGGGGGGAGCCCTGGTCAAACCACCACGCGCCCTCCACGTTCCCTCGTGGGGGACGAGGCTCCTCTGTGCTGGAACAGGGAGGTGCATTCTGGCTGAGAAGGTGCGGCCTGAAGCTAAGCAGAGAAAAGCCCATCCGATGTGACAGATCCTCTCTGCAAGAAACCGGCCCGAGCGCCTCGTGAAACATAAATCCCGTGAAAAACAAGAAGGCAGAGAAAGGATTCTAGTTTAAGAGACTTTAATTAATATACTTTTTATTGATTTTTTTAAAAATATATTGTATTGATTTTTTTGCAGAGAGGAAGGATAGAGAGTTAGAAACATTGATGAGAGAGAGACATCGATCAGCCGCCTCCTGCACGTCCCACACTGGAGATGTGCCCGCAACCAAGGTACATGCCCCCGACCAGAATCGAACCTGGGACCTTTCAGTCCGCAGGCCGACACTCTATCCACTGAGCCAAACCGGTCTCGGCTTATTGATTTTTTACAGAGAGGAAGGGAGAAGGATAGAGAGTTAGAAACATCAATCAGAGAGAAACATTGATCAGCTGCCTCCTGCACGCCCCTCCTACAGGGGATGTGCCCGCAACCAAGGTACATGCCCTTGACTGGAATCGAACCTGGGACCTTTCATTCCGCAGGCCGAAGCTCTATTCACTGAGCCAAACCGATTTCGACTAGTTTAAGAGGCTTTAAAAAAAAACATAACAACACAATTTGGGAACCCTGATTAGATTCGGAACCCAATTTTTTTTAAAATGTATTTTTATTGATTTCAGAGAGGAAGGGAGAGGAAGAGAGAGATAGAAACATCAATGATGAGAAGGAATCCCTGATTGGCTGCCTCCTGCATGCCCCCTACTGGGGACTGAGCCCACAACTGGGGCATGTGCCCTTGACGGGTATCGAACCCAGGACCCTGGAGTCCACAGGCCTATGCTCTATCCACTGAGCCAAACCAGCTAGGGCCTGAACCCAGTTTTTTTAATGCTGGCGTAACATGTTTTTATGGAATAACAGAGCAAGTTTGAATATGGAGTCTGCATTAGACAGTGCCATGAAATTAATCTTAAATTTCGTAAGCATGGTAACAGCACTGTGGTTAGGCAGAAGAATGTAGGAATTTATCCTTGGGAGACAGTGCTATAGGAGTGAAGCATTTCGATGTCTAAAAGTTTCAACAACAAGAAGTTACAGATGAGAGAAGGAACGCAAACCTGGCAAAAAGTTGGTCCCTGGTGAATCTGCTGGAAGAAACGGCCTCTGGTGAGAAACACTTAACCGACAGAAATTCTCACCACTATCACTGCTCCCCACCGTGGAAACATTTTATTATTTGAGCAACTCCCCCATCTAGAAACAGTTCTTCTTATCTACGAAGTCAGGGCGGCGAGAACCACAATGCACAACGGTCACGTGGACTCATCGCGAGTCTGTCTCGCACACATTGATTTCAGAAGGGATCTTTGTTGTTCAGCTGTGCTTGGTGTGTAAGGAGAACACCAGATATTCAGTTCACTAAAAACCAGCAGAATCAACATCATTGGCCACTGGGGACATGCAAATCAAAATCACAGAGAGACCACTTCACACCCAACATCATCGAAAAGGCAGGGAAATGCTGGGGAGGGAGTGGAGAAAGTAAACTGGAGTGGACAGAAAACAGGCTGCCGGCTCCCCGAGAGGGTAAATATAGAGTCAACACAGAACCCAGCAATTCTGTTCCGCGGTCAATACCCAATGAAACACATGCCCACACAAACACCTGTACACTGACATTCGTAGCAGAATTATTTCTAGTACTCAAAACATGGGAACAACCCAAGTGTCCATCAACTGATTCCTGGATACATAAAATGTGAGGTGTATGCATACAATGCAATATTATCTATAATAATAAGAGTGTAATATGCTAATTAGACCGGACAGCCTAATGGCTTTCCGGACATCTTTCGAATGACCTTCCAGATGCAGCTGAGGCTGTGAGGGTAAAGTCCCTTGCATGAATTTCATGCATCGGGCCTCCAGTTTGGTCATAAAAAGAAATGAAGTAGTGATACAACGCAACATGAATGAGCCTCACAAACACTACACCTGGTGGCAAAAGCCAGACCCCAAGGCCACGGAGTTTAGAATTTCGTTTTTATGAAATGTCCAGAACAGGCAAATCTTTAGCAATAGAAAAGTAACTCTCTCTCTTTTTTAAAATATTTTTTTATTGATTTTTTACAGAGAGAAAGGGAGAGAGATAGAAAGTCAGAAACATCCATGAGAGAGAGACATCGATCAGCCGCCTCCTGCATGCCCCACAGTGGAGATGGGCCCCCAAGCAAGGCACATGCCCCCGACCAGAATCGAACCTGGGACCTTGCAGTCTGCAAGCCAACGCTCCACCCACTGAGCCAAACTGGTCTCAGCAATAACTCTCTCTCTTTGGTATAATCAAAATCACCATCAACCCAGGAATCGAATCAACAAAAAACACCAAGACAGAAAGAACAAAAAAGAAAATTAAATAAATATGATGGTTGGGTTTATTCTAGGTGAACCCAAGCTGACTCCTAGGAATCATCAATTTTTCCCCTCAACACATCTGTCGAGTAATCCAGGCTGGGAAGGATGATGGTGGTGGTGGTGGTGATGATGATGATGATGATGATGTTCCTTTTGACTGAGGGAGACGGATAAGGGATGGAGAGGGAAGGAGAAAGAATGGCTTTATATACCTACGAATGTACTGTTAGATTTCTAACATGCATTATTATCCTTATATTTTAAACTAAGTAACCTGTTATCCCAGAATGTTAATATATTCAAGTTCAGTTTGTTTGGCTATATTTTTTCAAGGTCTTTTTCCTCTGCTACATTTTAAATTAATATAGCAGATTTATTCCAGTGGATAAAGTTAGTTTAGCTAAGTGATGGGATGGGTCATGAAATCCCCTGGTGATTATTTAAAGTTCAAAAACCAACTAGTTCCCTCCCTAGACTTTGATTTTCAAAAATATTTTAGAAGGGCCAACTGAATTCTTGTGACGGAAAGTTTTTAGCACCTATAAGACCCTAACTCAGATCAGTCAACAGTATCACCTGCCTCCAGTTGTCCAAAAGCGTTTTTCAGTTAAGAATGTTTTGATTACTAAAACCCATTCGATTATACATTTTAAGTGGGCAAACTGTATGTTACGTGCATGATCTATCAATAAAACTATTGCAAAAAAGAAAAGGCTGCTTTAATTCACATGTATAAATTTAACGTTGTCCCTAAACCACAAGCTTTTAGACAAATTGCACTTTCCTACAGATTTAAATTCAGTTAATATCATCACAAGATTTTTGAAACTGAATTCAGTTTTTTAATCAGAAATATTACACGCATGTTTATATTATATTAAAATGCATCTTTTTAAAAAAGATGTTTATATTGATTTTAGAGAGGAAGGAAGAGAAAGGAGAAACATTGATTGGTTGCCTCCTGTACACAACCAGAACCCACGACCTGGGTACGTGCCCTGACCGGGAATCAAACCAGCAACCTTTCAGTGCCTGGGACAACACTAAGTGAACTTAGCCACACCAGCCAGGGCTGAACACAAATCTTGAACATGCATTTGGATATCATGCTATCCTCATGTAGAATTTATGGGCCAAAGAACCACCTAGGATTTTACATTAAGTAAACATCTTCTTTTGTGATGTTAGCAAGCAAGACGAGTAAACTGTTTTCAACATGGAACATTCAGGCGCTAGTAGGTTTTCGTCCCTTGTCCTCCAGTGTCAGCCGTCCCTCCTAGCCTCCTTCAGGCCACACCTGCTCCAGCGGTCAGCGTGGCTCACCACATTACTGGGCCACGTTCCATGCTGATGTCTCCGCTGCCTTCTTCTTCTCTCTTTCATCTAACCCAGCGGTTCTCAACCAGTGGGTCTCGACCCCTTTGGGGTCGCCTAAGACCATCAGAAAATGCAGATATTTATATCACGATGCATAACAGTAGCAAAATTTCATGGTTGGGGGTCACCACCACATGAGGAACTGTATGCAAGGGTCCCGGCCTTAGGAAGGTTGAGAACCACTGATCTAACCCCTTCTGCATCCCACTAGCATTCCTCAGAGACAGTCTGCTCTCCACCTGCCCGGGGCTGGGAACAGGGAAGAGAGCAGAAGGTGAGGATCTGAGGTGGGTCCCCTCAGGGAAAGGGCAGAAGACCATGAAGGAGAGGTGGATGATTTCAGGGTGCAACAGCTCATGATATCATGGAAGCCTGGACAGCGGACCAGGCACCGCAGGAGAGCTTGGGGAGGGAAAAGCAAGAACTGTCCGCAGAAGGAATTCAGTATTCGTTAAAGGATGCTTCAAAGAGCCATTCTGCATGGAGACAGCCCAGAGCTGCTGGCTCATTCAGGATTCCTCTTTTATGGAGGAGGAGGAGGTGGGCAAAGTGGACCGGGAAATGCTGCTCTTGAGAGAAACCTGTCCAATACACAGATGTGCATGCGGGTCTGAAACTTGGTGACCATGCCTGAGGGTTAAAACCCCGGGTGCTGTCAGCAGATGAGTGGATCAGAAAACTGTGGTACATCTACACAATGGAATTCTATGCTGCCATTAAAAAGAAGGAATTCTCACCATTTTCAGCAACCTGGATGGAACTGGAGAGCCTTATGCTTAGTGAAATAAGCCAGTCAATGAAGGAGAAACACCATATGATCTCACTCATTTGTGGATAATAAAGAACATTGTAAACTGATGAAAAAAAGGATAGATACAGAGGCAGTAAAGCATCAAACAGACTGTCAAATTACAGCGGGAAGGTGAGGGAGAGGTGGGATAGATAAGAGATCAACCGAAGGACTTGTATGCATGCAGATAAGCATAACCAATGGACACAGACACTGGGGGGTTGGGGTATGCCTGGGAGGGAGGGGGGCAATGTATACATGTAACACAATAAAAAAATAAAAATAATTAAAAAAACCCGGGCGAGGACAAAGTCCCCTGAAAACGAAGCCTTAATCTCAGCTGGCCCATCAGCTGGGCGATGACCTTGGGGAGGAAAGGTGTTTAAAACGGAACGGAGTTCAACAAGGGACGAAGGATGGATGATGAACTAACAGTCAGGAGAGCAGAGCAAACGGGCGGGGAAGGCATGGTCACTGTATGAGCTGGCATCCAGTGACACCAAATAAAGGGGAAAAATCAGGCGTCGGTTTTCATTTCGGGCTGTGACCTGCCTCTGAACCCAAAGAGTGCTTATTGGTTCATTCTCTACAGCTGTCCCCCGAAAATCGACAGAGACGCAGGCACAGCACACAAATCAACACTCCATCCCATCCCATCCCTCATTCCTATCCCAAGCTAATGCTTCGTGTGAGAGTAAGCACCAGAAGTTCCAATGAAGAAAGGAGTCAGGCCCTGGCCAGTGTTGCTCAGTGGATAGAGCATCGGTCTGGCAGACTGAAAGGTCCGGGGTTTGATTCTGGTCAAGGGCACATGCCCGGGTTGCCGGTATGCAGGAGGCAGCTAGTCATTGATGCTTCTATCTCTCTTTCCCTCTCCCTTCTTCTCTGAAATCAATGAAAGTATATTTAAAAAAGGAGTCAATAAATGGGCATATTAAACTTTCTGTGTCTGTATATATGCTAATTTTTAAAATAAACAATCTTAGTAAATATGTGTTATGAAGGAGGAATCAGGACCTTATGCCTACATTGAGTTGCTTCTGTTTATAAGGCCTAGAGCAATCTTAGGTTTTTAGGTTTTTACAAAGAAGCAATTTTCATAAAAAAATTTAGCCGAGTTACAGTCCCAGAATAGAGTTCTTTGCTTTGATCAGGCTCAGGGAAAAAAAAAAAACATCAGTGTCCCTCTCGGCTTCTTATCCGAAGCCGACATAAGCCAGCTGGGTCAGCTCATAGCAAAGGAATCATACGCTTTGGGGATTTTTCCTTCTTCATGACCATAAAAAGCAACGGACGGTGACATTTCCTTTTACTCCAGCTTGCCAGAGGAAGAATTTGCAACTCCATTCAAGAAGGCTCTGCTCTGACCTTCCCTTCCCCCTCACCCCCCAACTTCCTTCAAGCTCACATACAGTCACAATACCTCCAGTCTTCACGGCAGGAGTGGAAAGGGTTCGGGGAGCACAACCACTTACGGCATTTCACCCCACAGTGGCCTAATTGTCTCCGGCCCCACAAACCACGGCGAAGGGGAAGTCTGAAGGCACACTGTGGTGAGATGCTTAATGAAGCCCCATAGACATCGAGACTGTACACGGGGATTAGACTGACTGCGCGCTGAAAATACAAAGCAATTACAGGCCGTCTGCGGGTTACGGCGTGGTGATGTCTCCATCTCCCATTTATTTATAAAAAAAAAAGGGGGTCCATCGTTTCGACGTATGTACAGATGTGCTTTACGTTTTTTATTATTTAATTACCACCAGTAAGGGTCAGGAACTGTTCTTTCTTTTAAATCAGCAGTTCTCAACCTGTGGGTCACGACCCCTTTGGGGGTCGAACGACCCTTTCACAGGGGTCGCCTAAGACTATTGGAAAACACCTATTTCCCATGGTCTTAGGAACCAACAGACCGCTCCTCGGTGTAGCAAAGTGTAGCAATGTGGTTTACTGTTGTCATAGGAAGACTGTTGCCCATGCTACACCACGATTCAAGACAACATTTCATTTATTTGTAATTAGAAATATTTCACAATATGTAATTACATATTGTTTTTGTGATTAATCACTATGCTTTAATTATGTTCAATTTGTAACAATGAAAATACATCCTGCCTATCAGATATTTACATTACAGTTCATAACAGTAGCAAAATTAAAGTTATGAAGTAGCAACAAAAATAATTTTATGGTTGAGGGGCAGAGGCATTAGGAAGGTTGAGAACCACTGATGTAACTGAAGATATCAAATCATTTTCAAGGTTCTGTCAAGTCCCGCAGTTGAAAATTTTTCCTAGACTATTTTTTACTCAGTATCTCTCCTGGTAGAATGAGGCTCACATTTTTTAAAATGCATTTTATTATTTTACAAAGAGGAAGAGAGAGAGATAGAGAGTTAGAAACATCGATGAGAGAGAAACATGGATCAGCTGCCTCCTGCACACCTCCCACTGGGGATGTGCCCACAACCAAGGTAAATGCCTTTGACGGGAATCGAACCCGGGACCTTTCAGTCCATAGGTTGACGCTCTATCCACTGAGCCAAACCGGCTTTGGCAAGGCTTACATTTTTATGATTTTAAATATTAGTTTTTGATTCCTCTCCAGTATCTCATTTTTTCAAAAATTCACCGGGAACTCCACCCCCTCTGTCCTAGCTCGGGCTGCTACGCCCAATGGCCATGGCCGGTGACTGTGACAGCATTCATGGGTTGCCAGGCCGGAGCTGGCTCCTGGTGAGAGCTCGTTCCCTGGTCTGCTGAAGGCCTTTCCTCGATTATAAGAAAAGTTCTTTCCTTATAAGGACGTGAATCCCCTGACTGTCCTTATAACCCAGCCTCATGACCTCATCACCTTCCAAAGACCCACCTTCCTAATGCCATCACATCCAGGACTAGAGTTTCAACAGGTGGATCTGGGGGTCTAGCACCCTCCTGCCACCGTTCCTGCCACACCAGCATGGGGTCTCCCGCCTGTGGGACCTGCCATGTTTGTGCCTCGTGCTCAGCACTCAGCTACGTCTCACATCTCACAGCAAAATATGGTTTCCAGCCTGGCTGGGTGGCTCAGGCGGTTCGAACATCATTACCCTCTGCCAAGGTTGTGGGCACATACAGGAAGCAAACAATGAATGCATAAATAAGTGGAGCAACAAATCACTGTTTCTCTCTCACACTCTCTGTCCTCTCTCTCTCTCTAAGATCAACAATAATAATTTCTACAAGTTAAATCCACAACAGGCTGCAAGCATTAAGGTCAAAGGTAGTTATAGGTAACTCAGTGGGTGTCTTGTAGTTCTTAGCACTAGTCCGCAAAAAAGACAAAAAAAAATAAAGACCCCCAGTTCATTTAAAAGGAACTTCCTACTTTTCCTTTCCTTCCTATTTACTCTTTAATTAATTAATTAATTAATTTATATATATTTTATTGATTTTTTTTTTACAGAGAGGAAGGGAGAGGGATAGAAAGTCAGAAACATCGATGAGGGAGAAACATCGATCAGCTGCCTCCTGCATGCACCCCACTGGGGATGTGCCCGCAACCAAGGTACATGCCCTTGACCGGAATCGAACCCGGGACCCTTCAGTCCTCAGGCTGACGCTCCATCCACCGAGCCAAACCGGTTTCGGCACCCTTCAGTTAATTTTTATTCTAAGATCAGGCCATTAAGAGAAAACGCTTCTCAACCTGTGGTTTTCTGGTGCCCATCCTAAGCCTTCACTTTTCACTTATCTCTGCGCGGGGATGCAGGCCCGGGGTGAGGGTGGCAATCTG
>PVJN01011719.1:19292-53378 GCA_004026805.1 Lasiurus borealis
GGTGGGGAGCGGCTGCTCCAGCAGTGACTGAGTCTCCGCTGTGTCAGCCAGACAGCACCGCGGGTCCCGCCTGGTCACCGGGGACCTTCTCCTACCGGACAGAGCCTCTCCCACACTCCGAGGACCCTACTGCGTCTTTAATGAGGAGCAAAAGAATAACCAATCTTCGCTTTAGTGTGTATTGTAAAAAACAGAAGCAGATCTAACACTGCCATCCAACTGAACTTATACTCCAGAAGGCTTTACAAAGGAAAAAAAAATCAGATATTAAAACCAATCACGCTGGCCGAAACCGGTTTGGCTCAGTGGATAGAGCGTCGGCCTGCAGACTGAAAGGTCCCGGGTTCCATCCCGGTCAAGGGCCGGTACCTTGGTTGCAGGCACATCCCCAGTGGGAGGTGTGCAGGAGGCAGCTGATCAATGTCTCTCATCGATGTTTCTAACTCTTTATCCCTCTCCCTTCCTATCTATAAAAAAATCAATAAATATATTTTTTAAAAAAACACCAATCAGCAAGGTTTTGTACCCCATTACTTCTGGTGAACTATTTTTTGTTTAAATTGTATACACTATGGCCCTAGCCAGTTTGGCTTAGAGGATAGAGCATCCGCTTGCAGACTGAAGGATCCTGGGTTCGATTCTGGCCAGGGGCATATGCCTGGGTTGAAGGCTTGATACCCAGGGAGGGGAATGCAGGAGGCAGCCTATCAAAGATTCTCTCATCATTGATGTTTGTCTCTCTCCCTTCCTCTCTAAAATCAATAAAAATGTATTTTTAAAAAAAATGTATACACTATCTTTCATCAGGATTGGAGAAAGGATCTTGATAATCAGGATTGGTTTTAGTGGTGACATTTTTTACTGCTTTTCAGTAACTCAATTCCTATAAAACAGAGCAGAACAAGAACAAAATTTTCCATTTAAATATTTACATTAACACTATGGGAGTCAGAGGTCTCCTGTCTAAATATTGGTTACATGTGTCATTTCTGAAATAACTCAGAAAAATTCATCGGAGAGACACTGCCTAATTCTTAGCAATTCCCTGTGGATTATAATCCTACCCCCTCCCTCCAATGTATAGTTGTGTATGCCAATGGTAACTTCCAAGTAGATAGACCACATCTACCATTGAACCTTGCCTAGCATTCCGTATGTTACAGGGGTGGGCAACATATGTATGCTTTACATACATACCCAAATGAGGGATCGTTTCACAGAAGTTTCTTAAGAAGTATTCTACAAGGAGTTTGAAAAATTATCATCCAGAATGAAAATCTTAAAAAAACACTAAAAACCATCAAACTTGTCAACAATTCAATAAGAAATCACGGGCTCTGCCGAAGCCGGTTTGGCTCAGTGGATGGAGCATTGGCCTGCGGACTGAAAGGTCCCAGGTTCGATTCCGGTCAAGGACATGTACCTTGGTTGCAGGCACATCCCCAGTAGGGAGCGTGCAGAAGGCAACCGATCAATGTTTCTCTCTCATCGATGTTTCTAACTCTCTATCCCTCTCCCTTCCTCTCTGTAAAAAAATCAATAAAATATATTAAAAAAAATAAATTAAAATGAAAGAAATCATGGGCTCTGACATGAAGGAAAATAACAAACCATCAATCATCCTCGCAACAATTGACCAATGGGCATACACTAGAGATGGAAAGAATGACAAAGAAGAAAGGTAAATAAAGATAAACATTCCCCCAAAACACCTGCTTTCTTTTTTTTAAATATTTTTTTAAAAATATATTTTATTTATTTTTTACAGAGAGGAAGGAAGAGGGATAGAGAGCTAGAAACATCAATGAGAGAGAGAGACACCGATCAGCTGCCTCCTGCACACCCGCTACTGGGGATGTGCCCGCAACCAAGGTACATGCCCTTGACAGGAACCGAACCTGGGACCCTTCAGTCAGCAGGCTGGCGCTCTATCCACTGAGCCAAACCAGTTAGAGTGAAACCTTAGTACTTCTGACTGCCCCCCTGGCAAGTATATATTCCCTGCCCCACCCCCGCTGCCCCTGCTAATTCACGTCTGACACACACGTCTACCATACTGTGGAAGTGTCTGCCGACACAACCTCCCCAGTCACCCGCTCCAGTCTCACATCCCCCCACTCCCCGGCAGAGGGCCTCTCCATCTGGGGTGAGCTGACCTCCCAGGAGTCCCTCAGCCACGCAGAAGGCCAGGGGGTGGGCAGTTGGAAGCGAGCAGGCCAGCAGGCAGAATGCTTAGGGACGATCAGGCAGACAGGCAGACAGGTGAGCGGTTAGGAGCCAGCAGTCCCAGATTGTGAGAGGGACTCTCTTACGCCTGTAACATACGGAATGCGAGGCTTTCTTTTCCACCAGGAACCTGTCCTGCTCTCTGTGGCCTGGGCAGCTCTTACTATGGCTGGTGGCCACGCTTACGTCTCCTCCTCTCTCTGCTGTTCCCTCATAATCACTCAGCCCCGCGATATGACATGCGCTTTCCGGCCTCCCGACTAATTGGCCTTTTCTCTGCCTGCAACGCTCCAAAGCGTTCTTTCTGTGGCAGTTATCTGGACGAGTCACTGAGCAGACACGTGCCCGCTAATGGCTATTTTTTTCTATCGGCCTTCCAATTATTTCAATCTTGGTTATTGATTATTTCCTCTAGTGTAAGCCTCTCAAATTACCTCGATTATGGGGTGCACCAGGGTAATGCTGTGTGGTCTTATTTTGTTCTCTCTCAAAGCATCTAGTCCACTGCCTTTCATATGGTTAAGCGGTTAGGAGATATTTAATCGACTATTTTTTAATGCATCATGTTATTACATACCAAGAAAACAAATTAAGTTTATAAGGTAATGCCTGCTTCCCACCTTTTTACATTTCCGTAGATATAAATTCATCATCAGAGACCGGGTTAACACCTCAGATGTAGAACAGGAAAGTATTTTAAACCACACGGACTTGCTATTTTATAACTGACTAGCTTTGTAGCCAGTCCCTTATTGCTTTCAACTGAGTGTGCAAAAAGACAGCAGGAACAATTTAAAAGTAAAATGAAATCAATACACAGATTTACACATATATGGCAACTCACGTTTCAACAGGAAGGACTGTTAGCCAATGGCACTGGAACAATAAATAACCAAACAGAAAACAAATTCAGATCTCTCCCTCCAGAGATCATCCCATTTCTAGCGGATGAAAAAGCTCAGCATATGAAAGGGGAAACATTAATTTTTTTTTTTAGGACTGAGCTCTGGAGTTCTCCCTTTGTCTCTCCAGTTCCCAGCCCAGTTCCTGAGCACAGACACCAGCAAAGAGGTGTTTATGGGGTCAAGATCGAATAGTGATAAATGTGGGGAAAGCCAGACCCTACTCTGATCTGCAAGGACCAGCTCAGCTTTTCAGATTTTGTCACAGACTTTTGGAGCAGCCAAAGGCCATCAAATAAGCCCTCGCCTACCGTCCACTTATCTGGCAAAAAAAAAGGAAGTTCAGAATTAATCCACCAGGGAGACGGCTTAAGAGGCCAGCAGAGGGGAACGAAAACCGTGACCAGGACACAGTAGGTGCCTCTCGCTCGGGAAGGATAACAGCGTTTGATTCCACACCTCTTCCCCCGAACAGCGCGTTCTTTTTATTTTATTTTTTTCATTTTTTTAAATTTTTATATCTTATTGATTTCTTACAGAGAGGAAGGGAGAGGGATAGAAAGTTAGAAACATCAATGGGAGAGAGACATCGATCAGCCGCCTCCTGCACACCCCCTACTGGGGATGTGCCCACAACCAAGGTACTACATGCCCTTAACTGGAATCGAACCCGGGACCCTTCAGTCCGCAGGCAGACACTCCATCCACTGAGCCAAACCGGTTTTGGCCAGCACGTTCTTTATAGAAACCCTCTCCCAACAACAGCACACTGCTTTTGATACGAGAGAATAAAGACACGAAATAACGAAATAACGTAGGAGGAATATGTTCCTTTGTTTACGTGAGAAGGGAAACACCTAACAGCTCTCCCAGCATCATCTGGAACCCTCCCTCCCACCCACAGCGGCTCCAGCCTCCATCAGCCGGTGCAGCTGTCATCTTGGCCTGGAACCCCTGGCCCTGGCCATCCATCATCTCCTTCCCCCACCCCTACTTTCCTTCTTCAGACGATGGTAGCAAATGAGAATATGGGAGGACGTGAAGGCTCCGGGATCTCAGTCCTCCAATTGGCAGGCTTTCTGATTGACCGCATCTAGAACGGGCCCAGGGATGTCTTTCAAATGCTAACCCCAACCCCGATAGGGGAGCACCTGGTGGGGTCGGGGGTGTCAATTGAACAACCAGGTTTGGGAACTGGGAAAATAGCATCTCTCAACACTCCCGCAGTTTCCAATGTCCGCATACAACAAACAGAAGACTGGCCAACCTTCTTATCTGTGGCTGGACTCATTGGCTAATCAAATAAAACTGACTTTTTAAAAAATATATTTTATTTATGTTTTACAGAGAAGAAGGGAGAGGGATAGAGAGTTAGAATCATCGATGAGAGAGAGACATCGATCAACCGCCTCCTGCACGCCCCCCAACTGGGGATGTGCCCGCAACCAAGATACATGCCCTTGACCGGAATCAAACCTGGGACCTTTCAGTCTGCAGGCTGATGCTCTATCCACTGAGCCAAACCGGCTTCAGCAAAACTGACATTTTATTATCACTGGTTACAGTTCAACAGAATACAACGGCAGGGTTTCTCCCCATTTTTATTTTTTTTATTTTTAAACATCATGGAGAAACTGCAGGGAAGACTAACACTCGTGAACTAGAATGAACACTTGTAGTAAGAGAAGCAACCGTGTCGGGGAAAGATCCGGAAGTTTCCAGAGCCTTGAACACCTACGGTTTTCCGGGAAAACACATTTCTTCCAGTTAACCGCGCCAGGCTGTCATCTGTTCAGAGGATGAGAGGGGACAAAGCCCGGGGGAACTGGATTTCTGTGACCCTCGCTCCCTGCTTCCAACATGGATGTCCTGGATCAGAAGTAGGAAGACATTTCTGGCAGCGGGATTTTAAGATTGTTCCCAGAGGGGGACGTTTTAAACTGATAGCCTAAAAAGTAGGTCAGTGTCGAAGCAAATAAAATTAAAGGCAGTTGACTAACTTGGGAAGAAAAAGGAGTCAGGAAGAGCAGTCCCTCAGCCACCTCTTTTTGCTCTTAAACGTGCCCTATTTTGAGTAATTTCCGGAGGGACAGTCTTTAAAAATTAATTCACTGTAAAATAAACCATAGCCTTTTATTTAATGCTCGGAAAGCCAGTCCGGCTCCTGACTGGGTGGCCAATATACATGACAAGGCACTCCACCTCATCATGAGAAGTGCACCCAGGAAATTCAAGTGCCAACAGAGGTCCAGACCGACCAGTATTAGAGAATCTGTGGTCGTGGAGGCAAAGCCAGTGCTGACCTCCTAGACAGTAGAGATTTGTTAAGAGATTTAACAAGGGCTATCAAAATTTAAAGTGAATATCAACTCTGATCCAGCAACTCCACTTCAGAAATCTACGCTAGCCGAAACCGGTTTGGCTCAGTGGATAGAGCGTGGGCCTGTGGACTGAAAGGTCCCAGGTTTGATCAGAATGAAAGGGTATGTACCTTGCTTGCGGGCACATCCCCAGTAGGGAGTGTGCAGGAGGCAGCTGATTGATGTTTCTCTCTCATTGATATTTCTAACTCTCTATCCCTCTACCTTTCTGTACAAAATTAATAAAATATACATATATATTTTTAAAAATCTACCCTATAGATATACTTGTACACTTACAAAGATATCTGAACTAGGATATTCCTTCCATCAATTTAATATAGCAAACGATGAGGAAAGTATAAATATAAGAACAGGGGACTGGTGATATCACTGTGGTACTTCAACCCATAAAGGAGAAATTTATGTATGTAGCCATGGATATAAGAATAGGGGGTAGATCTTTTATGGCCTGATATGAAAAGATATCCAACACCTACAGTAACAGAATATATATAATATGATCTGATTTGTTAAAGATGGGACTATTTTTATTTGTATCCTGGCCCATGCATAAAGTTTTTGAAACAGTAAGCAAGAAACCACCAATACTGATTTCAAACAATGAGTACTTGAGGGATTGAAAAGAATAGGTGACTTTCACTTTTTACCACATTCTACAAATTGAGGTTCTCAACTATGAACATTTTAAAAAATATATATGGGGGGGGCGGGGAATGACAAGATATGTATACATGTAATACATTAATAAAATTTTTTAAATATAAATAAAAATATTAAACAAATCCTGTTATGCCTTTAAATAAGTCATTTTAATAAAAGTAAGCAAATGCTTTTGATCATCTTATGAAGCTTTTACAATTAAAAACTGAGATGAGAGCTTTAAATAAGCTCAATTATTCATGATAAGAGATAGGAAGGCAGGTATGATTGACATTATTCGATTATTTTAACACCCCAATCCTTTTATTAGATGTACTAATGAGAAGGACACAAAAAGATGATCCCAGGTATAAAATCCTACCCTTATCCCAGCCTGTGTGGCTCATCAGTTAAGTGTTGACCTATGAACCTGGTCAGGGCTCCATCCGGGCCAGGGCACATACAAGAGGCAGCCAATCAATGATTCTCTCACTACTGATGTTTCTATCTTTCTCTCTCCCTTTTTGTTTCTGAAATTAATAAAAACATATATAAATATATATATATATATATATATATATATATATATGTTTTATTAATACATATATATTAATCCTACCTTACATTCTCTAATATGGTGCTAATTTGCAGGAAAATGGCCAGAAATCTAATTAGACAAATCAAATCATTATCATTATAGATTTTTCAAGAATTTATTGAAAATATTCTCACATATAGTGCTTCTCTCTTCCAGAACCCAGTTTTTATCCCCCCATGTTTTTTCATTGAATTCTTTTAAAATTAAATCAAACTTATTCTGAATTGTAAGAGAACTAAGATTTAGGTTTGAGGATAGTTAAGCTTTGTTCATGAGTTAAAAGTACTGACTCTATTTTTCTCAGAATTCCATGTGCTATAAATACTAAGGTCTCACTTCCTGAACGACTACAGCATCTAGGGCTATAGAGGTCAAGGAAAAGCACCATTTAATTCAATTTTCCTTCCTTTGGTGTTCTACAACACTGAATACGAGAAGAAGGAGAAGAAGGAGGGGGAGGGGGAGGGAAGAAGGAAGAGAAGGAGAAGGAGGAGGAGGAGGAGGAGGAGGAGGGGTAGGAGAGGAGGAGGAGGGGGAGGAGAAACCCAACTCGATTAAAATACCTTTTATTTTTTTTTATTAATTTTTATACATATCTCCCCATTGCCCCCCCTCCCTCCCAGGCATACCCCAACCCCCCAGTGTCTATGTTCATTGGTTCTGCTTATATGCATGCATACAAGTCCTTTGATCGATCTCTTATCTACCTCACCTAACTTTAATCTTCCTGCTGTAATTTCAGTCTGTTTGAAGCTTTACTGCCTCTGTATCTATCCTTTTTGTTCATCAGTTTATAATGTTCTTTATTATCCACCAGTGAGTGAGATCGTGTGATGCTTCTCCCTCATTGACTGGCTAAAATACCTTTTAACATAAGATATTTTCCTTCCATTTCGTTAATCATCCAGTCAGAAACCAAACTAGAACAATCCTTACAATATCCGTTTAAACCAGTCCAGGCACAGAGTTCAGTCAACCCCAAAGGAAGGCAAAGGGATGCACACTGAGGCATGTGCTGCCCAGAGCGAGGTGTTGCAAGTGGAAATCTCCACGGGTCTCATACTTCCACCCGCCTGAACAGCCGCAACAGAGGCAGGGCGGGGCCTGCTGGGCCCACAGGCTGCGCCATCCTAAATGGCCACCCTCACATCATCACGTCTCCAATTTCAGGGCCGCGTTCCAATCAGATAGAAGCACCTTTTATAACCTGGCTACCATCCACAGACAGGGCAGCCACACCCATAAAAAACACCACTCCCCACACCAGCGTTTGTGAAAGAAAACGAAAAAGAAACGCCACTCGACTAATCAGCATGTAATCCTGGCCTCATCATCTTACGTTCCGGCCCTTTTCGTGTAATAAAAGGCGCCATATCCCATCATCAAGGCCATCTTCCGTCTCCGCCCCCATTTTGTGAAACAGAGGGCAAGTGAGAGGAAGCCTACCACCACACCACCTTAGGCTGAAACGCACTGAGTCCGCTCCATGGTCTGTTTTTTTTTTTTTTAATTTTTTTAAAATATATTTTATTGTTTTTTCACAGAGAGGAAGGGAGAATAGAAAGTCAGAAACATCAATGAGAGACATCGATCAGCCACTTCCTGCACACCCCACACTGGAGACGTGCCTGCAAGCAAGGTACATGCCCCCGACAGGAATCGAACCCGGGACCTTTCAGTCCGCAGGCCAACGCTCTATCCACTGAGCCAAACTGGTCTCGGCCATGGTCTGTTTTAATGCACGCAAGGCAAAGACATCCTTCCATCTGCTCATCAGAGAATGGAACCTTCTGATTGAGTACAAGTTTACGTTTTGGTGACTCAGCTCCTTGTCATCAAATGGAACCACAACCTGAAGGACTGACCGGAGTCCCACCCACCAGGGACACTGGCCTCTCACTGTGGCAACTGACCACTGCTCCATTTCTACTTGTGAAGTCCCTGATGAAATAGAAAATACAGAAAGGCTAATGTAGAGGAGGGTGACTGTTCAGACTCAGCCTGGAGCGTGGCTCCGGAATCAAGATTTGCCAGAGCCCTGGAAGCAAATTTGTCATTTATATGCCATACACTCCACTCGATATTGCCACCGGATTTAAAGACAAAATGTTTAAAACAGACAATTGAGGATTAATATGAGGTTTTATGTACCTCGTGTCTAATGTTCCTTGCCCCTAGAGTAGCCAGCATAGCCGAGTCTCAACATTAAACCTGGAAAATAATCGATCAAGCCATTTTCTCCCAGAATTTACATATGAAGACTGTCAAAAAGTGACTAGAAGAAGGTAAGATTCCTTCCACTTACTGAAAAACACCACAGATAAAACCAAGACTTCTGCCTCAGTGCCTCTACACGTTAAGCTTCAGCAATCAAGCTTGACCGGACCGGAGTGACAACTCAATGAGTGTAACATCTTTTGATGTGCGAGCACTTACTCAGTGAGCAACGGGTAACCGAAATTAGCAGAAAAAAAAGGAAAGTAAACTGGATTGCTAACTAGGCGACATGCACATGATACGAATATCCTTTTAGATAGGGTGGGGCGGAATCTGCCAACAGCCTTTTTAGTTAATCATCAACATTCTACCGGTGGGAAGGGAATGACGTTTTAGTCTAAACCTGCCCCAATGTCCACAGACCCAAACAAGAGAGCTCAAAACACAATTCAATTATAACTACTCAGTGCACTGAAGTGACCTCACTGGAGCCACCCGCCTCTTTGTGGCTAATATACTGGTCTATGTGATACCAAAGGCAATTCGAACTTGCCTAGCCTGCCACTCTTTTAAGAGAGATGGGAACCAAAGTCCCCAAATCTGAATTTTGGCCGAAATATTCACGCGGTCTATTAATAACCAAACAGGCTGGCTTGACGTAATCACTGTCTGCTGCATGAGATGGGTCATGATGAGAAGGTCAGAGGTTAAATTCTAGAGAAACTAGATCGACTCTCATCAAAGGCAGGGAGCCAGGACCATCCCTTCTGGAGAGCCCACTACGTGCCAGACAGCAGGCACCACTTGGGAGAACACCTGTTATAAACAACAGACCAGAATAGCTTCAAAAACAAAACAAAACAAACAAATACAAACACATTCGTTAAGTCACCAAACCCACAAATATGCAAAGGGTCCATGGCACTGTGAGAATGGCAGATGGAATTACTACTCAGAGGTCAGGGACCGGAGCTGAATGGGGTGAAGAGGGGAGGCCGGAGGCACGTGCTGAGTCACTGTTAATTAGGTTCTTCAGAAAAGACTGAGGTCTTCAAAACCTGAGAAACACATTTCTCTCACTGAAACGAAAAACTACACGTTTTCCCAGGGACACATGTAAGTGTATTGATTGCCTCCAAATTGATAACTGGGCAGAACGCCAAAAAAGGTCAGTGATATTCTGGATGTCACTTAAGTCATTTTTTTATTATTTTTTTTTAAAGGGCAGGGTTTGGCTGTTTCAAGATGGTGGTGACCAGGAGGGAGGGAGAAGGCTCAGATGCTGGAGACAAAGATGTAAAGAGAAGGGAGTCAGAAAATAAAAGGGATATTCTTACAGGAACCAATTAGAATTTGGGGGGAAGGCAGTCAAGGACCCTATTTCTGGATGAAGTGTTAACAGGAGCACCTGAGGAGGAGTAAGAGCCACGGGAAAAAAAAAATGAACCCGACTGAAAGCTTTAGCCATTACGCATTTAACATTACGTTCATCGCTGGAACTCTACATACGGGTTACGCAACCAGTTGACAGTAGCTGGCATTAAAAAGTGATGTACAGTAAGTATTAAAGTGTGACTCAGGTCTCCGAGGGACAGCCCGGTCCTGAGGCCAAGGCTTAGGCGCCTTACAAAAAATCCAGCTATCCCAGGCGGTGCGTACTGGTTAGCATCTCCAACGAGAGGGGGCCAGGGGTTTGGCCGGGATTTGTACGTTAAAGACGGAAGGTAATCTAGTTAAGAGCAGTCTCAGCCCAGACGAGACCGGGGCATCTAAAGAGGTCAAGACAACGAGGCCACAGTTCTGGGAAATTTACCTAAATTTCAGCTTCTTTTTTCCCTATAAAAACACTGATCCAACATATTTGCCGAGGCATGCACTGAACATGTGTTAAACATCAATATCCTCGCCCAGATCACTCTCGAAGGTCCTCCTGTCATCTGTAGCCTCCAATTCGACACACGATGTGTTTTTTTGTTGTTGTTGCATGTTTGTTTTTTAACATTAAGGGCGGTTGACCACACCTTCCCACGAGGGCATCCCCAACCAGGAAACGCACAGGCTGGGGAAACAGATCTAAAATCCAACGACCGGGTCCCCAGTCCCAACTTGGCTGCTGCAGGAGCGGCCCAGACGGTGCATTTCCAACCTGGACGCCTTCAGACCCTCCCCTGCCCCTTCCCCAGCAGGTGCACGGGCGCCCGCATGGACCACAGACCGCACCCTCTGCAAACTCCCAACTCCTCCTCCTCCTCCTCCTCCTCCAGGGTCTGCTTCTCCCCCCCCCCCTCGGGGTCCCCCAGGCCAGGCAGGCACCTACGCTGCCCCGTTTTTGGAGAAACCTGTCAATTCCCTTTGCAAACGCCGCCTCGGCGTCTGCCCAGGTTTCCTCCCGGGGCTGCGAGCGAGCCACACGCCGGGCTCTCTCCGCACCGGGAAGGCGTTGTCAGCTGCCGCCGCTGCCGCAGGAGGACTGGGTACCAAACCCCCCGGGTCGCTCCAGCCACAGACAGACAGACAGACAGACAGACAGACAGACAGAGGCACAGGGAGGGCAGGCGGCCGGGGACCCAGTGGGGTGGCACGTTCCCCTGGGGGGGGGGGGGCCTGGCCCAGCAGCTGCTGCCTTTCCGCCTCCGGGAGAGGCCGGGCCCAGGGCGCCAGACTCGGGGCGCCGGGGGTCAGTCCCCCACGGGCTCCCCGCCACACAGGCTGGGGGCTCCCACCGGAAGGAGAGTGGGGACCGGCTGGGTTTGAGGGTGCGGATGGCGCAGGCAGCGGTCCGTCCGCCTGCAGACCCGCCGCCAAGACGCGGGTCCCGCCCCGGCGCCCCCCTCCCAAACCTCCCCAAAACCCCCCCAAAAAACCCCACCACCCCCCTGCAAGGAGGGGTCCGCGCGCCCGAGTTTGCACAGGGCTGGCGGGGCCGGGAAGTTCGCAGGCAGGAACCAGGGGCTCCCCCGCCCCCTGCACCCCGCACCCCGCTCCCCGCTCCCCGCGGCAGGTGCCGGCGCGGCGTACCTTGGCGGCGGGGTCCGCGGCGTCGGTGGCTGCGGGGTCCGGGTCCCCCGCGGCTCCGGGCGGCGCCCCCGCCTGCGCCTGCGCCTCCGCCCCCGGGGAGCCTCCGCCGCCGCCGCCGCCGCCGCCGCTGCCGCTGGGCTCGGGCTCGGCCGGCGCCCCGCTCCCCGGCTCCGGCGGCTCCGGGCTCCGCTGCTCCGTGGAGCTGCCCGCGCCCATGGCTGCTCGGCGCCTCTCCCGCCGCCAACGCCGCCGCCTCCGGGGGTCACGCCGGGCGCGCAGATCGCAGCGCCGCGCGGGGCAGAGCGGGGGGCCGGGCGCGGAGCGGGGTCCCCGGAGCGCCTTCCCCTGCCGCCGCCGCTGCTCCTCCGGCTCCTCCTGCTGCTCCTTCTGCTCCTCCTCCTCCTCCTCCTGCTCCGGACGCGCCCGGCTGCGAATGGAGGAGACGCGCTCGCCGCAAACTCCTTAAAAGAAAAGAGAGAGGGAGAGAGGGAGAGGGAGAGAGAGGGAGGGAGAGAGAGAGCCACCTCTTTGCCGCCGCCTCCTCCTCCCCCTTGTTTTCCCGCGGCTTCATCACATGAGCGCCGCCCAGACACGCCTTTTGCAGCAGCTGCAGCAGCAGCAGCATCCTCCTCCCTCCCCCCCAAACCCTCCCCCCCACCCCCACCCCCACCCCCAGGCTGCGAGGACCCGAGGCGCCGGGAGTCGCCAGACCAGGTCCCCGGGGGGAGGAGAGCGGCCCCCAGGGCGCCTCCCTGATCCGAAAGGAGGACCTGAGCTGGGGGAGGGGGTGGGGGGGAGCGCCCCCGGTTTGCAGACGGCGAAGGGGGAGCAGGAGCCTCCGGGGAGACGGGGTTCGCCGCGTTCATTCCGGGAGAGATAACCCCCGGCGGGCGCTCCTGCTGCGGCTGGCTTTGCGCGCGCCCGGAGGGACCCCCGTGCTCCACGGGCTCTCCTTGCAGAGAGGGGGTGTGTGGCTCTCCTTCCAGGGGGGTTGGCTCCGGCCCCCTCCCCAGGCCCTGCGGAAAGGCGAGCGCTCCCGGCGCCCCTCGGGCCGGACCATATTAGGACACACACCTCACGTGGCCGGAGCGGGGGATGGAGAGGGTCGCGCATCAGGCCACCGGTGAGCCCGAGCGGTGATGTCAGGCGGTGTCATCGGCCACGCAGGCCGCCCTCCTTCCTCCTTCCCGGGTGGTGGGGGATCGGGAAAGGAGACGGGTGACGGGAAAGGAGAGCCCGAGGCCGAGGTCCGGCTCCTGCCGCCTGCGCCATGCTGGACCGGAGGGGAGGGACCTGCGTCCCCATCGGTCCTTCTGCCCTGATGGAGGCGCGGTTCTCAACCTTCCTAACGCCGAGACCCTTTCAGACTGCTCCTCATGGGGTGGTGACCCCCAACCATAACATTATCTCCGTGGCTACTTCATTACTACTGTAATGTTGCTACTGTTATGGACTGTAATGTAAATATCTGATAGGCAGGATGTATTTTCATTGTTACAAATGGAACATAATTAAAGCATAGGGATTAATCACAAAAACAATATGTAATTATGTATTGTGAAATATTTATTTCTAATGACAAGTAAATGAAATTTTGTCTTGAATCGTGGTGCAGCATGGGCAACAGTCTTCATAGGACAACAGTAAACGACATGGCTACACTTTGCTACACCGAGGAGTTGTGTGCTGGTTCCTAAGACCATGGGAAATAGGTGTTTTCTGATAGTCTTAGGCGACCCCTGTGAAAGGGTCGTTGGACCCCCAAAGGGGTCACGACCCACAGGTTGAGAACCGCTGTTCCACGCCACCATCAGCCTCAGTGGCTTGCTTGCTCTCCTTTCCTCCTTGTGCACAGTGTTTGTTCTCTGAGGAAGACAGCAGGCAGGCAATGCATATTCGAACGGCATGAAAAGCTGAGCTGGGTGATTTGACACAGAAGCAGGAATGAAGGTGGTGGGGCTGCCAGAGGAATCACCCCGGTTTCAACTGGCCAGTGAAATGCCTTTGTTTCCGTAAAGAGTTGGAATGGTGACATCAGATGCCCGATCAATAGCCCAGCCCCACATTTCATACAGTGTAATAGAGTCTGTGTTCGCAGCAGTTCAGTTTACTGGCATAGTGTGTGCCTCATTCATTCATGGTGGTAGTTCCCGGGAATAAAACTTTTCTGAGTTTATCATTCTTATCGGAAGGAGTACGTAAGGACCACGTTCTCTGGAATCGTACCCCTTTAAGAAGCAGTATATTTGCCCAATGGTTGGTTTTCAGCGTTTTTAAGCATTTCACTCATTTCCACTTAAATGTTGACTACTTAAGGAGTATTACTTATTCTGCAAAGCCCTTTGTGTATATAATCACGTTTAATCCTCTGGCCACCACCTCTGACACAGGTGCTGACATTCACTTTGTCCGTCAGTGGGAGTGAACAGGCTCAGAGAAATTAAATCTGCCACTCAGGACCTCACCACGCGCAGATGCTCAAGGCTCCACCACGGGCAGATGGAATCGGAAGGAGCGGTCCCGCGTGGAGCCACCGCACGTTTCACTCGCCTGAAGGAAGCTCCAGTGGCTTCTCTCTGCTCAGATTGTCGGTGAAAAGTCGCATTCAGACCTCAGCTAGGATGCTCAGAGCTGGAAACCCTGGGAAAGCCAGTGTGAGAATGCTGAAGTCAGCGCCTCTGAAAATGTATCTGTAAAAGTAGCACAAATACTATCAAAATGTCCCATTCGGCGAGATTACATTTATTCTGTGCTTGGGAAATTCTTAACAAAGCTTTGCACAGCTCCCAGCTTTTACAGATTCAGGGTCAAGGATTTCAAGGCAACCGCATCCAACCCACATGCTGAGGAAGATCACCAACTACTTGGTTCATGTTTGTTTTTCAGGCTGTGAAGATGCTTGTGTTCTTTTTCTTGTTGTTGTTAATTCTCACCCGAGGATATTTTCCCATTGATTTTTTTAGGGAAGGTAGAAGAGAGGGAAAGATAGAGGGAGAGAGAGAAACACATCAATTGGTTGCCTCCTGCACCAGCTCCTTGCCAGGGCCCGGGCTGGGGTGGATCTTGCAACCAAGGTGCCCTGGACTGGATCAAGCCCTTTGGTCCGCAGGCCGAGGCTCTATCCACTGAGCTAAACTGTTCTGTGGATAGGGCTGTTCTTATTTTTTAAAGCAAAATCCTTTGTTTAAAAATGTGCACATCATGCCGAAAACGGTTTGCCTCAGTGGATAGACTGTTGGCCTGTGGACCAAAGGGTCCCAGGTTCAATTCCAGTCAAGGGCATGTATCTTGGTTCCAGTCGGGGGCGTGCAAAAGGCAGCTGATCAATGTTTCTTTCTCATCGATGTTTCTAACTCTCTATCCCACTCCCTTCCTCTCTGTAAAAAAAAAAAAATCAATAAAATATATTTAAAAAAGAAGAAGAAGAAAAAGAATGGGATCCTTTGTAGATTCACACAAGCACACACATAACTAACTACCTTTGGTGTCCAGCCTGACCAAAGAATCACTTCCATCAGACTTACAGGTGGCAGTCACTCTTTGTTGAGTTATTTCTGTTAAGAAGCGTGGTTATGTTATTTACCATGCCTTTTTGGATGTTCTGTTAGTGCTTCAGAATATCACAAAGTTCGTTCATTCATTCACTCATTCATTCTTTCAACACATCCCTGCCGAGTGCCTATTATGTGCCAAGCACCCGCTCAAGGCTCTAACTCAAGTCACCACCGCTTTCTTTCGAAGGCATTGGAGACTCCTGTGGGGAGAATCGCCCGTCTTAGTGTCAGTGATGGAGAGGGAGGCAGCTGCGTCTGTTTTCCACGTCTGGGGCGAGGCTGTCAGTTACCCCAAGTTCTCAGCAGCCCTTTCCTCCCAACAGCAGGTCGCAGGTGTCCCTGCACACTGTCCCCCGGGGGGGCAGCCGGCAGTAGAGTTGTGTCCCTGAGAGAATTAATGTTCTCCTAAAAACAGCTGGTGATTTCTCAACAACAAATACGTGTTTGCTGAAGAGCTGGCTAAACATGTTGTTTTATGCTAACTTCTCCACGCGAGATTTACCCCTGACATTTAGGGTCATAGCTGGACATCGTGTACATGCACCAACACATTTAAAAATATGTCTTTACCGAAACTGGTTTGGCTCAGTGGATAGAGCATTGACCTGCGGACTGAAGGGTCTTGGGTTCGATTCTGGTCAGGGGCATGTACTTTGGTTGCTGGCACATCCCCGGTGGGGGCTGTACAGGAGGTGGCTGATTGATGTTTCTAGCTCTCTGTCCCTCTCCCTTCCTTTCTGTAAAAAATCAATAAAAATTAAAAAAATAAAAATATGTCTTAAATGACTCCACAAGCGTGAAACATTTCACAACTGTGTTGATACCACACCTTGAAGGAGCAGTAATAATTATGATTATTACAACAGAATTTAAAAGCTTAACTCTACACCAGGATTCCTGCTCTCGCTGCAAAGCCTTCAGGCATTTTCACTGAGAACTATCAACTCCTCACCCTTGAAACTACCACTTACCACTTCTTTGTTTTCTCTAAAGAAAGAGCCTACTTTTTTAACCAATTACTTACCTCAAGATACCCAAGTCATGTAAGGACCCAACTCCTTCCTACTCTCCTCTCCTGCATTAACTAATTAAAAGGAAAAATAACTAGAAGAATTAGCAATTTAATTCAAGTGTAATTGATATTCCAACGTTCATATAGGAACTATAGAAAAAGTCACTATAGAAATGAAGTTGAAAAGCCAACCATCTATAGATATACTCTATATACAGTATATATGCATATATACACTGAGGGGCCAGGTTATTATGACCACCCCATCAGTACTTCGGTGAGCCACCTTTTGCCTTCAATACTGTGGCGATTCTTGGCATTGACTCCATGTTGAAAGGTGATGTGAGGAATCTGACACCATGTCTGATGAACAGCACTGTCCAGTTCTGTGAGATTCGATGGTGGTGAAACCAGCTGCCTGATGGCTCTTTTAACTTCGTCCCACAAATGCTTAATTGGATGGAGATTTGGTGATTGTGGGGCCCCCTAAGCCAGGTGAAGTCTCCCTCATGTTCTTGAAACCTCTCCTGCACAATATGAGGTGGCCTGGCGCATTGTCTTATTGGAAGAAGCCATCTCCATTGGGAGACGCCATCAACATGATAGGATGAACTTGATCAGCAATGATACCTAGGTATGTTGTGCTATTCAGACGTTGTTCCACATGAATTAAAGGGCCCAAATCATGCCAGGAAAACATGCCCCAAACCATAACACTGCCCCCACCAGCTTGAAGGGTTGTACTCATGCATGTGGAGTGCATGCTTTTATGCTGTGTCCATGAAATTCTCACTGTGCCATCCACATGATGCAACTGGAAACATGATTCATCAGACCACATGACTTTTGTCCAATGTTCGACTGTCCAATCCTTGTGTTCCTGTGCGAATTGGAGACGTTTTCTCATGGTAACTGCAGATAGCAAAGGTATTTGAACAGGCCTTCGCCTTCCATATCCCATGCGATGCAGTGGACGGCTAATGTGCCTACAAATGCCAGGTGGTCATAACAGTCTGGCCACTCAGTGTATAGTGCATATGCAAATGCTATTCTTCTGCCTTTTAAGGAAGGTATTGCTTTGGGATTAACTTCATTGCTTTTTGGGATAAAGCCAGCCATTTGTGTACCAACTTGTGGAAAAAAGGGGCCACATGCTGACCTGACAAGGCCACAGGGTGGTCCTGCAAACTCAGAGACCTAAAGTCACCACAAAGGGTGGTCTGAAATCAAACTTTAACTAAACGCAGTGATGGCGGTTATATCCTAGGCCAGTATCTTCCCTGACAAGGTCAACCTTTACCATAACTATCAGTCTTTTTGCATCTATGATAACACACCCTTGAAATGTCTGGGTCACTGGTAACTTCCCTTTTTCTGGAGCCTCTGGGGCACAACCAAATGTGGTGGCACCAGGACAGAGACCGCAAATTCCTTCATTATCATGTTCACTGTTCCTGCACCCACCTCACAATGTGTCCATCCTTTTACTTTTTATCCAATCCCAAGGGTCTCCTCATCCTTCCCCCCCAACCCCACTGCTTTGCTTCATTCCACCTCCTTAATCCATCACCGATGAATTTCATGTAACTCACCTATGTCCCTGCTTTGATGGCAATGTATAAGTACAAATGTAACCCGCCATTCTCCGGAGCATTTCTCAATTCCTTGAGGTTCTGCTTCCCTGCATACGTGGACAGTTTGGATGAAATAAACTCACAAAAATTCTTACAGGTTTCAGTGGTGTTTTTTTTTTTAAAGTTAACAAACTTTATTTATCAAGATTTGAAAGGAAACTTGACCTGGGATGGTGAACACACAATACAGTTAAGTATTATAGAGTTATATATCAAGCATGTCAAACTCTCAGCCCACGGGCTGCATGCGGCCCACAACGAATATTTTTTCAGTCCAGCAAATATAATGGTATGTAATAAACGGTTTAATTAAAATTTTGTAACTTAATTTTTACAGTATCCTATTATGCATAATTATTAATAACGAACTACAACGTTCGCTAATGACTGATTACTGTAATCATGTTGCATTCATTTCCCTTACGTACCTTCCTTGCAGGCACATTTCTCTCCACTAATACCAGCAGCGAATATTTTAACAGCTGATTGCCACATCATTTGTCTTGTACTGACTCATTTGGTGTGCACGTCAAGAAATATTTCGCTTTCAAAGAACAAGAAAAATAGGTTTATTTGCATTACGCTTATTAATTTGTGCAGTTATTCAGTGTCTGGTAAGTTAATGTTCAGGAAAAAAATAAAGTTTTATTAAAAGGTCCTATTATTTTGCTGAAACCGTTTGACTCAGTGGATAGAGCGTCGGCCTGTGGACTGAAAGGTCCCAGGTTTGATTCCTGTCAGGGGCATGTACCTTGGTTGCGGCACATCCCCAGTAGGGGGCGAGCAGGAGGCAGCTGATTGATGTCTCTCTCTCATCGATGTTTCTCACTCTCTATCCCTCTCCCTTCCTCTCTGTAAAAAAATCAATAAAATATATTTAAAAAAAAGAAAAATAAATAAAACGTCCTATTACTTTATGTTAATGACTACTCATTTATTTTAGCATGTCTCTAGTGAAATAAACCTACATTTCTAGGAAAATCAAAGCTTTTGTTTTTTTGCGGCCCGCATACACTTAAACCTTGTCTATTTGGCCTGTGTTAGCCTCTGAATTTGAAGTGCTCTTTATACACTAATCTTAAAACCAAATAACAAATTGGCTGCTGACTCAAATCTAAGATTATGAGCCCAGGGGAATGAATCTTTTCATTTGTATTTATATACATTTTTATTATATTTTTCTAGCCACTGTGGAAGCCTTTACGGAAACGATTATTCACAGCGAACTAATGTGACATTACTGCTGCCGCTTCGTTCAGGATTATCTACATGCAAACAAACGGATGAAGGCATGTAATTGAAAGGCATTCGCCAATAAGGCAGTATTGCTCTGTCTCCTCATCTTTCTAGAGTTACGCTGCTCTACGCCCACTTGTGATGGGAACCAAGATATGGCCAGTGAGCCCCGGCCGGTGTGGCTCAGCTGGTTGGGGCTCCTTCCTGTACACCAGAGGGTGGTCAGGGTACGTGCCCAGGTTGCGGGTTTGATCCTCGTTGGGGCATGTGCTAGAAGCAATTGATCAATGTTTCTCTCTCGCATCGATGTTTCTCTCTCTTCCTTCCTCTCCCTAAAATAAAATTTAAATATTTTTTGTTATATTAAAAAAAGAGACATGGCAAATGATTTGCCCAGGATGTGGTAAGAATCTCCCAGGATACACTTTTGGAGGGTACCTGAAGGTGTCTGGAAGGTTTCGACACTCCAAGGCAGAGCACGTTATGGTAACCCTCAGAATTTCAAATACTTTCACAGATTCTAAAGGAGTTTCATAAGTAACCACCATTAAAAAATATATTTTTTGACATATTAATTCAACAAACTTTTATTGAGTTAAGTGCCAGCCAAAACACGTGGGACTTGTCAAAGCTAGAAACTGTGGTTTCGTAAGTCAACATTGCTTACTAAAAAAAGGACATTACAGAGACATACATTGCAAACTATCGAGAGGTTTGAATGTTCCTCTAAGAACTTGAAGCCCTCTGTGAATTTTAATCTCAGATCTGCTATATGCTCTCTATGACATCAAAATATATTTCAGTTATCTTTTGCATATAATTAGGAACCCAATAAAAAGGCCAATGCTTGACCTGAAAGTTACTAAAATTGTGCACCAGGGAGGTTGACTATTTTTTCCCATTTTTTTTAGAACTCCCATCCAAAGATTTTGTGTGATTCTATATTCCCAAGGAATTACTATCTCAATGTCCTCAGCCGCTTTTTTTATTTTATTTTAATGACTTCTTGTCACTCCCACAAATGCAGTATCTATTCAGAGGGTAACTGCGATAAATTACAATGAAAGACAAAAAATCAATAGTGAAACTAGATCCACTTCGCCCTCCTTTTCTCCTCTCAATTACAGCTTCATTGGGAGTACAATTAATTACATGAAAAAGATTCCAAGATCTGCATCTGCTCCTGCTCCTAAATCAATGAAAACTCTGAAAAGTGAGGTCATTGTTTGGGTATGTTGTTTTGAATGCTGTTGTGCTTTTGAGAGTTCTGTGGAAGAAATTACGGTGAAATATTTGAATTTTACTTTCTATGGGAAAACTTGAAACACTATTTCAGAGTAGGAAATTATTGTTCCGAGTAAAAAACAATTGGTCGGTGAAAATAATACCCAGTAAGTGATTGTAATATCCAGTATTTCAAGCAACACTCGACAGAACAAATTCCACGGCTAGAGGTTGCAAACAATCCCTAAGTATGTATTTTTTGAAACCTTCATTGAAGATTACATTTGGCATAGAAGGAACTACATACATTTAAAGTGTACTATTTGATGAGTTTTGACAAATGTATACATCCTTGGAACCATTACCACAGTAACTGATGGGGGGGGCGGGGAGAGAGAAGAAAGAAAGGAGATCGAAGTGTTTTGGGTTTGATTCTGGTACCTGAGTTGCAGGCTCCACCCTAGCCCGGGTGCATGCGGGAGGCAATCGATGGATGTCTCTCTCTCACATGGATGTTTCTCTCTCTAAGTTGCCTTCCCTGCCTTCCACTCTCTCTAAATATCAATAGAAAAATATCCACATGTGAGGATTAACCAAAAAATAAAATAAAATGACTTTTCCCCTTTCATTATCTTTGCCTGCTTTTTTCTCTAGTTTTCGACAGTGGACATCTGTAAATCTTTTTAAATCTTATTTAAAATTGAGTTTTAGAGAGAGAGAACGAGAGCAAAAGGGAGAGAGAAACATTGGTTTGTTGTTCCACTTATTTATGCATTTATGCTTCTTTTTTTTAATATGTGTAATTTATTTATTTTTCCTTTATTGATTTCAAGTCTTACATATGTGTCCTTACCTCTTATGGTCTCTCCATCCCACCCCTGCTCAGGCCCTCACCCCCCTAGTGCCCTGTGTCCACTGGTTATGCTTATATGCATGCATCCAAGTCCTTTGGTTGATCTCTCCCTGCATTGCTTCTTCTTCTTTTTTTAAAATATATTTTATAGATTTTTTTTTTTTTTTTTACAGAGAGGAAGGGAGAGGGATAGAAAGTCAGAAGCATCAATGAGAGAGAGACATCGATCAGCCACCTCCTGCACGCCCCCTACTGGGGATGTGCCCGCAACCAGGATCCATGCCCTTGACCGGAATCGAACCGGGGACCCTTTCAGTCCTCAGGCTGACGCTCTATCCACTGAGCCAAACCAGTCTCGGCCGCATTGCTTCTTGTACGTACACTGCCTGGGACTCCGTGGTGCACCCTTGGTGTCTGGGGACAATGCTCTGAGCTGCCTAGCCAGGGTGGACATGCGTAACTCTTGTCAGGAGAATGACAAGAATGTGGGGCAGACGTTAGTCACCCAAGGAAGACATCCAGGTTTAACCTGAAAGATGGGTTTATGTAATACGTAAGGACAACCCCGTACCGTGCATTCACAGAATGAGGTGAGAAGTTACAGGAACATCAATACGTTTCCTAAGAAAGTGAACGAGACAGGAGACCGCAGCCTTGAACAGCGGTTCTCCAACTTGGGCGCACACCAGCATGACCCGGGAGTCGTACCGAAGTCTAAAGCCCGCGTCCAAGCCCAGAGCTCCGGACCTAATCGGTCCAGGCGGAAGCCGGGTACGGGGCTGTGAGAAGCTCCCTCGGTGACACTAACCGTGTGGCCCGGGGTGTGGAGCACCGCTCTCGGGCCAGGAGACGGAACCGACCTTCCTCCTGCTGCCTGGCTTCCTGGTGGGAATTACCCGTCCACGGAGCAAGGATGTGGAAGAAAAGCAATTTCCTTTCAGCCCAGGTTTTAAAGAATACGAGGGGAGGGGGAATTCGGCGGTTCTGGAATCATCATTACGTCCACCCAGTCTGGTCCTTCCGAGGCAATCACTCCAGCGGGAAGGGGTCCAGCGGAAGGCCTACCGGCACAATGAATTTTGTTTTACAACCGGAGTACCTTATCGTGAGACTATTTTTGAAAGTCGTGCCAGGGAACACGCTTAGCCCGGCCTATGGTTACAGATAAATGGAACATTATCTATATCCCGTTATACACTGCTGATCCTATCCACTGGAACATTATCTATATCCAGTTATATACTGCTGATCCTATCCACTGGCAGAGCGCTCTAAGGCTGGGAAATACTGAGTGTTTGCCCCTGAGTGTAAAACTTAATCACTATAGAAAATATTTGGCCAGCCAGAGTCCACATGCCTTCAGTCACGGAAAGAGGCGGTGTGAAGAAGGCAGAGAGGTGGATCTAACGATTTTTTTTCCCTCATGGCTTTAAACTGACTTGCTAAAGTCAACATAAATGTAAAATAATTTTATAACAATTTCAATACAATGTGCACAACCGATTTTCCACAAAGGTGCGGAAGTAATTCAATGGCGCTGGAACAACTAGATACAACCCAAGGCTAAAACAATTAACTTTGACCTAAATCTCACCGCTTACAAAAACATCAACTGAAAATGGAGCAAGCACTTCATTATACATATATGACTTTTAGATTAAAAAAAAAACAAAACGCAAGAGAAACATCTTAGGTACCCAGGCCCAGGCAAAAAGTTCAAGTTTGATATGAAAAGCATGTTCCGTAAGCAGAAAACCTGATACACGGTGCTTCATCAAAATGTAAAACTTTTGTTCTGTCAATGACTCAATGAAAAGAAAATATTTGCAAACCACACAAGCAATATAAGACTAGAATATATAGAGAATTCTAGATATATAGAGAATTCTCAAAACTCCACAGTGGAAAACAACAATCCAAGTAGGTAATGCGCAAAAGGCTTGGAGAGACATTTCACCGAAGAGGATATACAGATGGTGAATTAAAACCACAAGGAGCCGTCACTACACAGCCGTCAGGATGACTAAAATAAGAACAGTGACACCACCAATGCTGGCGAGGATGCTGAAACGCCGGAGCACTCCTACATGCTGGTAAGAAGGTGAGATGGTGCAGCCACTCTGGAAAACAGTCTGGCAGCTTCTTGACAAACTAAACATGCGCCCTCGCTTGTTTGGCTCAGTGGCTAGAGCGTCGGCCTGTGGACTCAAGGGTCCCAGGTTCGATTCTGATCAAGGACACAGGCCTGGGTTGTAGGCTCGATCCCTAGTAGGGGATGTGCAGGAGGCAGCCAATCAATGATTCTTTTTCATCATTGATGTTTCTATCTCTCTTTCCCTCTTATTTTCTCTCTGAAATCAATAAAGACATATTAAAAAAAACACACACACACAACTAAACATGCAATTACCACATGACAGAGCAATCACCTTCTTGGACCTTTACAGATTCTGTTAACACGGAAACCTGTATGTACAGCAGTGTTTACAGCAGCTTTATCTGTAACAGCCCCAAAGAAGAAGCAACCCAGGTGCCCCTCAACCTGTGGAATGGCTTAAGCAAACACTGGCACGTCTGTACCCCGACATCCTATCCAGCAACGAAACGCCACCAACTACCGATCCACGCAACACGCTGGGTGAGCCTCGGCGGCTGAAAGAAAACTACCAGTCCCCAGAGATCATACACTCTACGACTCCACTTAGAGAGCATTCTGGAAACGACAGGATTCTGGAAATGGAGAAGGGATCGGTGGTAGCTGAGGCTGAGGGAAGGGTGGGGGAGGAGGGTGAAGGCAGGAGAAATAAAAGCAACAAGAGGGATCATCGTGTGATGGGAACGGTCTGTACCTTGACTGTATCGATGTGCATATCCTGCCTGTGATATGTACACTGCAACTTTGCAAGATGTTACCAAGAGGGAACCTGGGGGGAGGGTGTGAGGGCTCTCTCTCTATTATTTCTCTCAACCACATGCCAGTCCACAATTAACTGAAAGAAAAGTTTAATTTTTTTTTAAAAAAAGAGCAGGGTCTTGCCTAGCTGGCTTGGCTCAGTGGTTGGAGCATTGGGCCTCTGACTGAAGGGCTCCAGGTTCAACTCCTGTCAAGAGCACGCACACTGGTTGCGCGCTCCATTCCTGGTCCTGGTCAGGTGCGTGTGGGAGGCATCTCCCAATTGATGTGTGTCTCTCACATTGATGTTTCTCTCCTGTGTCTCTCCTCCTCCTTTCCACTCTCTAAAAAGCAATGGAAAAATGTCCCCGGTTAGGATTTTAAAAAAGGAAAAAAAGAAAAGGAAAGGAAAGGAAAGGAAAGGAAAGAAAAAAGAAAAGAAAAGAAAGGAAAAGAAGAGAATAGAAGAGAAGGGAAGAGAAAAGAAAAGAACAGAAAAGAAAAGAAAAAAAAAGAAAAGAAAAGGAACAAGGTGTAATCTCAGGTGGGCTAAAATAAAGATCTGCCCTGACTGGTGTGGCTCAGTGGATAGAGCGTCGGCCTGCGGACTGAAGGGTCCCAGGTTCCATTCTAGTCAAGGGCATGTATCTTGGTTGCAGGAACATCCCCAATAAGTGGTGTGCAGGAGGCAGTTAATCTATGCTTCTCTCTCATCGACGTTTCTAACTCTCTCTCTCCCTTCCTCTCTGTAAAAAAAAAATCAATAAAATATATTTTTAAAAAATAAATAAATAAAATAAAATAAAGATCCAAGATACAAGTTTTTGTTCCATTACAGGCTCCTCGATTTTCCAGAGTCCTTGAAATTATCCTTTAAAACGAAAATTAAGCCAAATTGGATGTCAACACAGTGTTCACAGGTTGGTATTTTGTTTTGCTTTTAAGCTCGTGGACACTGAAACTATCAGACTTGATGAGAAAAAGCAACAATGGGTTTCCCGCCTCTGCCCTGCTGGGGAAATCCACTCTTAACTCGTGGCTCTGTCATCGTATTTTTAAAAAGATCTGGTCTGCTAGTGAAGAAGCGGGCTCCACTGTAACCCCGGCCAACGTCATTTCCTAATTCTCCTGCTGGTGGAGCATCCCACGGGAGCCACAGGGCAAACGAGAAACGCAGCAGGGACAGTCACAGGGGGGTCAGCTCAGAGGAGCGTCTTATACTCAGGGACAGTTTCCGCAAAGGCCCTCCCCTGTCTGCTTCTCTGATCGCCAATGTTTAGCATGGCTGTAGTTAGCAAAATACAAATATCTTATCAGGTAGATAAAGGAAGAGAAAATATCGGGTAGAGAATGGGAGGCGTGCTTTGGTGCTTTAAAATGCTAATTTCCTAGGGCAATTTTAACTTGAACAAAATGAACCCGGTTTATATGTTCTGGGTTTTTTAAAGTCCATATCCTTCTTTGGCCTCTATTTAACAACTATTATATAGTTGCTTGTCTATAAACATTTGCAATATTCAAGGCAATGCAGCAAGGCCTTCCCCAAGATTAATACATTTCTATAATAATATATTTAAAAAATTTTAACAATTATTTATTTTTCTAGAAAGTAGGGGAGGGGGAGGCGGGCATTAATTTGTTGTTCCACTTATTTATGTATTCGTTGGTTACTACTTATATGTGCCCTGATCAGAGCTGTAACTGGCAACCTTGGTGTATCAGGCTGATGCTCTCTAATCAACTGAGCTACCTGGCCAGGGCCTCTAGAATCATATATATTTTTAAAATATATTTTACTGACTTTTTACAGAAAGGAAGGGAGAGAGATAGAGTCAGAAACATCGATGAGAGAGATACATCGACCAGCTGCCTCCTGCACAACCCCAACTGGGGATGTGCCCGCAACCAAGGTACATGCCCTTGATTGGAATTGAACCTGGTAGCTTTCAGTCCACAGGCCGGTGCTCTATCCACTGAGCCAAACCGGTTTCAGCTAGAATTGTGTTTTTTAAAACCTGTGATAATGATGAAGCCCTTGGCCAGCACACACTGGCCACCAATATTAGAAGCCGATTTTTTGAGCAGAGGGGCGACACTTACGCAAAAATGTCCACCTGAGAGGTTTTTACCTCCCACCTGGCATTGTGTTCCAGTAAAACGAGTTCAGACCCCTTGGAGATGAGCAGAGGAAACCCCATTTCAGCCTCTCCCACATGATGGCAGGCCTCACTCCGGTGCCCAGGGAAGAGGTCAAGGATTTCAGAGACGGGAGCAGAACAAGGTTTCTTTGATAGCCTGGGTCTGAACACACTAGCAACCTCGTTGAAGAATGATTTCTTCCTTTTTTACTTTTTCTCAGCACAAGTTGCAAAAGCAACTTCCTTTAGATGCATTATCACCCCAGCATTCAAAACCATATAGATAATTAAATGCAAGTCCCTCCCCCAGACCCACCCCGGTCCCCAGCCACATTTAAAATTCAGGGCAGTGTTTGGAGCTGTTAAAAAAAAGGGGGGGGGGGCGGGAATTGGTCGGCCGAGACCGGTTTGGGTCAGTGGATAGAGCATCAGCCTGCAGATTGAAAGGTCCCAGGTTCAATCCCAGTCAAGGGCATGTACCTTGGTTGTGGGCACATCCTCAGTGGGGGGCGTGCAGGAGGCAGCTGATCTATGCTTCTCTCTCATGGATGTTTCTGGCTCTCTATCCCTCTTCCTTCCTCTCTGTAAAAAAAATTAATAAAATGTATTAAAAAAAAGGGGGGAGGGGGTTGGCTGGCCTTGGCTTTGGCCTCATTTGAGTTCTTCCTAAAGCTGCAGAGTTCCAGGTTGTCCTCTGTTACTGCGTCCTTGTTTTGTGGTGGTTCATGCCTTCACTGTGGGAACTGCTCTTCAGGCAGAAGTCCCTTCTCTGTCCCCACCCACCCACTCCCCTCTCTTGCATGTCCCTGCATGCACCTCCCAGCCTGGGGTCCCAGGACGAAGGAGGGAGTCCTCAGTGGGGAACTCACCTCTGGCAGCCTGCGTCACCCCGACTCCTGGAGAGGGAGCACAGTGATGGTTCTCTGCTTGGAGGTCAGGGGGTAATGGGGTGTGAGAGAGGAGGTGGGTCTGGCCTGGGGCAGGAAATTTCTCTCAGTAAGTCTCACAGGTTTTAGACTGGCCCATTTGTTTGTTTTCTGTTTTCTTTTGTGTGTGTGGTTTTGTTTTGTTTGTTTTCCCTTTAGGACTATGAATTAGGACATTTTAACATGCCATTTATTTCACCAGCCATTGTGGGGACAAAAAATGATGTCTTGTCCCAGGAGTGTGGCTCACCTATGAACCAGGAAGTGATGGTTTGGTTTCCGGTCAGGGCACATGCCTGGGTTGCGAGCTCAGATTCTCAGGGTGGGGCATGCAGGAAGCAGCCGATCAAGGATTCTCTTTCATTATTGCTGTTTCCTTCTGTCTCTCTCTGATGCTCTATCCACTGAGCCAAACCGGCTTCTGCCCGTGGCCTATCTTGTTCCCCTTCCTTCCTCTGCTGACTGTCCCTTTCAGACACATGTTCAGTTTTCTTTTGATTTAAAAATAAACCACCACCACCCTTTGCCCACTGCCCCTCGAGGCTGCCTTCTTTCACAACCAGACTCCTTGCAAGAACAGCCTTCCATGGCACCTTACTCTCTGCCGTCCCTCACGTCCTCTGTCCCCACCACTCCCTCCGCAGGCTGCTCCCTGCCTGTCCCGGTGACCGGCCTCTGTCTCCTGCCCGCCCTGCGGTGCCACGCCGTGGGCTGCTGGCCTTGGGTGACCTTCTGAGGCCCCCAGCCCGCACTTGGTCTCAGGCCCCTGCGCTTTGCTCTCCAGCAGACAGACAGACAGACGTCCCTCCTTCACGGCGGCCGCTCCTCCAGGCCCAGGCCCAGGCCCAGGCCCTCTCCTGTCCTTACTGCCTGTCTCCCGCTCGCTCGCCCTCCTTCCTGAGCCCAGCCCAGCCCCGGCTTTCCCGGCCACCGATGTGCCCAGGATGCCCAATGGTGTCCCTCAGCCCAGCCTTTATCCGTGACCCAGAACAGACCGTCCAACTGCCCGTTTAGACAATCAGCATGAACTCACCTCCGTTTCCTGAAAACTCTCTCCCTCTCTCTGTCTTTCCTCTCTGGCTGGTTCATCAGACCAGAAGGCTTTGAGTCATTCAAAATCTCCCCCTCCCCCAGCCTGTCCCTCATCCCTTAGCCCATGGCCAAACTTGACCTCAATGCTTTCTTCTGAGCATTCTGGGTACTTCTCCCCTCCACCCCTGTTCACGGCTACAGCACTCGTCCTTGGGGTCTTCTTACTCTCCCTTGTCACCTTGTCCTATTTTGTTTTTTAAATATATTTTTATTGATTTCAGAGAGGAAAGGGAGAGAGAGAGAGAGAGACATCAATGATGAGAGAGAATCATTGATCAGCTTGCTTATTGGGGACTGAGCCTGCAACCAGTGAATCAACATTGGGAACCGCCATTGTTCCAACACCAGGAAAGCTGCTGAGTATTCTATGGGGATCGTCCCCAGGACCTCCCCTAAAATCTCCACCTTTAAGATAACCAAATGGACACAGGATTTAAACATAAGACGGGAAACCATAAAAATACTAGAGGAATCCACAGGCAGCACAATCTCAGACATATGCCGAAGGAACTTCTTCACTGATACTGCTCCCAGGGCAATGGAAGCTAATGAGAAAATAAACAAATGGGACTGTATCAAAATAAAAAGCTTTTGCACAGCAAAAGAAACCATCAACAAAACAAGAAAGCCCACTGTATGGGAGAACATATTTTCAAATGTTATCACTGATAAAGGTTTAATCTCCATCATCTACAGGCAACTTATACAACTTAATAAAAGGAAGATAAATGATGCAATTAAAAAATGAGCAACAGACTTAAACAGACCTTTTCAAGAGAAGACAGAAGAAATCAACCAAAGGACTTGTATGCATGCATATAAGCATAACCAATGGACACAAGACACTGGGGGGTTAGGGTATGCCTGGGAGAGGGCAATGGGAAGATATGTATACATGTAACACATTAATAAAATTAAAAAAAAAAAAGAAGACAGAAGGAAGGCCAAGAGACACATGAAAACATGCTCAAAATCACTCATTATCCGAGAGATGCAAATCAAAACGACAATGTGATACCATCTCACACCCGTCAGAATGGCAATCATCAACAAATCAACAAACGACAAGTGTAATCACTCTGTGACGTTCCAAATAAAAGTTCTCTTAGAGTTTGAGTCTCTCCTCTGAATTCTTTCCTAGCCAGACGCAAGCACCCACGCTGCTGAAGCCAGTTTGGGTCTAACCCCTCTGCCCTAACACCTGCCACCGCTCTTGCCACTTCCCACAGAGGGAGGCAGGAAAGTCTGGGATGATGCTGAGGCTTTGGGTTTGGAAGATGAGCGGCATTACCGCATAGCGAGCTCAGAGAGAGGAGCAAGATACCAATCCCATCAGAGGCCCGGAACTGGCCTCGCCAGGAATGTCCTTCAGGGAAGGATGAAAGGTGTGCAGCTCCTGCCCACAGCCAGGGCTCCCTTAAGGACAGCTGGTTGGGTCCCTGTGTGTCCCAGGCACTGGGTGGGTGCTACAGGCACAAAGATGAAAAAGGTACAGTCACCTGCTTTGCAGAGTCATATCTGTAAGCAGGTCCTTTTACTGTCACTGAGAAGCACCAAACTACGTGTGCAGCGGGGACTTCTAAAGTGCCCAGGAGGGACGAAACTGGGTTGGCTCAGTGGATAGAGGGTCGGTCTGCGGACTGAAAGGTCCCAGGTTCGATTCCGGTCAAGAGAATGTACCTTGGTTTCAGGCACATCTCCAGTAGGAGGTGTGCAGGAGGCAGCTGATCGATGTCTCTCTCTCATTGATGTTTCTAACTCTCTATCCCTCTCCCTTCCTCTCTGTAAAAAATCCATAAAATATATTTTAAAAAATAAAATAAAGTGCCCAGGAGAGACGCTTAGCTGGACCTGGGCTGTCCGGGCTGGCTTTCCGAAGGAGGAAGTGGCTTAAAACCAAATGCAAGATCTTTCTCTTGAGGGGGAAAAAGCACTGTTTGTACAACTACTAATGCAAGTTCATGCAAACATTAACTGGAAGAAACAACTGTTTACCTCTCTGGCATTAGCAGCGTGCGTTCGGCGTTAGATAACCAGTTTATCTAAACCTAGGATTACTGGAAACGTTTGCAGGGAGGGTGGGCTGAGACCTACCATCTGGTTGCCGACTTATCTAACTTGGGAAAGCTGACTAAGCACTAGGATCACTCGGGAGCCTTTGGAAAGTCCAGATAACTGAGCCTCACCACAGACCGAAATCATGGACTCTTTGGGAATGAGATATATTAACCTCTCTCTCTCTCTCTCTCTCTCTCTCTCTCTCTCTCTCTCTCTCTCTCACACACACACACACACACACACACACACACACACAGCAGAATCTGGGGAAACTGAGTGTTACCTCTTTCAACTTTTGCTGTCGACATAGTCTAAATCCTTATCCTCACAAATGCTGGCTGTTTGTCATGCAGGAAATAGAGTGTGAGTGACTCAGTCTAGCTCACCCTTCTCCTTTTTTTAAAAAATATATTTTATTGATTTTTTACAAAGAGGAAGGGAGAGGGATAGAGAGTTAGAAACATCGATGAGAGAGAGACATCGATCAGCTGCCTCCTGCACATCCCCTACTGGGAATGTGCCCACAACCAGGATACATGCCCTTGACCGGAATCGAACCTGGGACCTTTCAGTCCGCAGGCCGACGCTCTATCCACTGAGCCAAACCGGTTTCAGCTCACCCTTATTCTTAAAAATAACCAACTCCAAGAACAGGCCCCTCTGGCCAGGGGCGATTCGTCCTTATTTATGGCCAAATAACCCCACTGCACCCGACACAAAAACACAGACACACTTAAAAGCATAAGTTTAAAAACAGTCAAAATAGCTATATGTACCTCTTGAGTTCCGTGTCCCACGCTGGCATATGCGTACACATTTCTCATCTTCCTAACAACTGGAAACAGGCCCACGGTTACTTGGTCAAGGTTGTGCGTCTCCCAGAGGCAGAGTCGCCAGATTCCAAATTTCATTCCTTCCTTCCTATCACAGAAAAGACCTTGCAGGATCTGTAATGAGGACGGGAGTGACCAGTCAGAAAAAAAAAATGCCAAGGGAACCAGCAAGTAAATATGACAATTAAGCGCCTACTAAATGGAGGAGGGGAGATAATGGAAAATAAACAAGCGAAGGAAGAGCAGATGAAGAGGATTTGGGTCCAGCCTCTATGGTCAAGGAAACTGAAGACGCTGAGAGAACCATTTGGGAAAAACAAGGAAATAGGCCCAGTGCGTCCTGCCTCGTGTCTGATGTGTGTGTGTGTGTGTGTGTGTGTGTGAGTGTGTGTGTGTGAGGCTGGTGTTGATAGTGACCGCTGATCACTCTCCCTACCCTGCTTCCTGACCTTGTAAAGAGGTGACTTCCGTGGTTGCCGACTGTCCCAGGTGCCCCTCACAGGCAGCCTTTGTTTCTCTTTAAGCCTCTCTCCCTCCAAGGGCCTTCAGCTGTGTCTGGAATCGTCTGAGAGGCTGAGGGCTGACAGCTGAATCCCAGCCCAGACACCCAGACCTTGACCTTCATAGCACATGGACCTACAAAATTCATCTCTGGATGCACAAGGAAGAGATGAAAGACAGAGAAGCACAAAAGAGGTCAAAAACTCATCCAAGGAGGAATAGAGGGCCTGAGAGCTGAGCGGGCGGAACAAAGAAATCTGGGTGGCTGCGTACCGGGCCAATTGATGGCTTTACAACCGGCCACAAAGGATCAGGGTGTGGCAGGATCAGAGACATCCTCCCCCATCCCCCATCTGGGGCCAAAACAAAGGGGTTAAATATAGTCTGGAATTTAGGTTAGACATCAAGAACCTTTGTGGAGTGAGTTTAATAAAGAAAAAGATTATGGACAAGGCTGTATAAGTCCCCTTTCCTGGATAATGTTGAGGCGTGATTATTATTCTCAAGCACCCATTGCATGCACGGCACACAGTGATAATTCTCCCTGGAGACCCGGTGCACGACATTCGTGCATGGGGGATGGGGGATGGGGAGGTCCATCACCCCGGTCTGGGCCCTTTAGCAGTCCGGAAGTCCTCAGGGGATGTTTGATTGACAGCTCAGTTCTGCCACTACCACCATTGGGCTCGCCAGCTGTCAAGGGGCTTGTGGCTGAGTGGCCCTCCCCCTGTAGGAGCACGCTGACCACCAGGGGGCAGCTCCTGCATTGAGTGTCTGCCCTCTGGTGGTCAGTGAGCATCAAAGCGACCGGTCGTTTTTTTGCTGTTCTGTTGATTTGCATATTAGCCTTTTATTATATAGGATGATTATTGTCAAGAACCAAAAGCATCGCAGTCTTCCTGGGCACTTCAAATACATTTATTACTTCAGATTTTTAGGAACTCTCAAGGTCAATATTATTGCCATATTTTAGAGATAAGTAAACTGAGGCTCAGCGATATTCAGGGACTTTCTGGGGAAAATGTAGTGAGAGGCATGGCTGGACTAAGACCAAGTTATCTTTGACCCTAAAATTGATGCTCTTGCCACCCTATTTACTGGAAACATGGTCTTGAATTGATTCTGACTAGGGTAGTGGTTGGCAAACTGCGGCTCTTGAGCCACATGTGACTCTTTGGCCCCTTGAGTGTGGCTCTTCCACAAAAATCCCAGTCTATTTTGAAGACATGGTGTTAGAAGAAGTTTAAATTTTAAAAATGTGGCTCTCCAAAGAAATTTCAATTGTTGTCCTGCTGACATTTGGCTCTGTGGACTAATGAGTTTGTCGACCAGTGGACTAGGGGATGACCAAATCAACTCAGAGGGGCCCCCATCCTGCCTTATCTGAGGACCACACCCCATACCCTGAGAACTGCCTTTCTAGTCAAACCCAGTCTCTCCAGGCTTTTGAGAAATGACTGTCACGCCTCCCTGCCTCTGCTCACGCCATTTCCTCTCCGTAGAATGCCCTTCATGCACACACCTCCTCTGCGAACTTTCACTGAACTCTCAAGCTGGAATGACTCTCTGTGTCTGTGTTGCTGTGTCACTTTATATTTATTTAGTCACTTACCACCTTTTCCTGTCGATTATACTTATTTATGCACCGGTCACATCCTCTCCCGGGATAATAAACCTTTTGATGTCAGCACTCGTGATGGATGGGTCTGTGCCTAGCAGAGTGCTCACCTGTACCAGGCAGGCCATGCATCTTAGTGAACGGAACAATGAGGGATTGCCCCGGGCAGGAAAAGCCAGCAGCCTGAAGGAAAGCAAACAGGAATACAAAGATAGAGGAAAGAGAGAGGACGGGCTGTGACTCCAGTGGAGCGGGTGGGGTGGGGGGTGGGAGGACAAATTCTTTCCGAAAGGGAATTTTGTTTTGCCAACTAAATGGAAAGCAAAGAGAGACCAGGTCTTCCAGCTGTTCTATTCGCCTGTTTTCTTGCCTCTGTGCTTTCTTTTCTTTTTCTCTCTTCTTTGCTTGCTTCCTTCCTTCCTTTCTTCCTTCCTTCCTTGCTTCCTTCCCTCCCTTTCCTTTTTAAGGGCAAAATTGCTAATCACTATGCCAGTAGGGGCCTTGTGATTTAAGAACAGAAAGGAAGAACA
>PVJN01011720.1:0-31803 GCA_004026805.1 Lasiurus borealis
TTCTTTTCTTTAAAAACATCTTGCCTCTGCAGACTAGAAATAAACCTATAAGAACAAAAAATGTCTGAGTCCCAATTTCAATGTCCAACAGTTCTGAGTCCCAGTTTCAGTGCCAAACAGCTCCTTATGTGCACACGTCAGCAATGGTGTCTGGATGGTGGACAAATGGTGGCGATGCAGGTCCGGCCCTCTCTGGTTTGGTCCTGGGCGACCTGTAGCGATAATGACTGCTCGCATGGCGAGGCGTCGTCCGCATCTTCCATCTCTGGCCTGTTTCTCCTCTTGTCTTCGTGGTGGGCACAGACCTGTCAGTTCCTCTCTGTGGCAGGAGTCCACTTGGTCTTGGAGTTGTTTTCTGAAAGTATAGAAACATATTCTCAACCAAGAGTTAATAAAGGTGTTTTTTCTATAAAATTGACTTGGGGTCCTTTTTATTTTTGCCCAGATGATTTTCCTTTGGCTTATCTTGACACCATGTGTGTTTTTCATGGGTGTCTTGCTGTTTCGTAATAGCTTTTTATTCGTTCTTTCCCCTTTGGACTTACTGTGTAATGGCAACAAATGCATTTTAAGTGCAAAATTACACCACTGTTGTACGTGGAAAAGCCAGTGCCGGTCGCCGGTAAATGCTAACGATCGTATGAGAAAGGCAACGTGGCTCCCTGCTCTCAGCTAGGTCTTCTTGCCCACCAGAGACTTGAACTTGAAGCTTTCTTTCTCTTTGTGCTAAGGGAGGGAGGTGGGAGGGAGAGGGAGCTTTAGAGACTGTGGAGGTCGTGTTAGCACTACATAGTGGCTTCTCCCTGGACGTAACTGGGAGGCTTGAGGAGGGATGAATTCCTCAGTGCCGGGTCCTTACGGCAACGCCTGGCTCCCGCCTGCACCCCTTCAGGTGCAGGAACCAGCCTTGCCCAGTGGAGGCAGGTTTACACAGATCCCTCCCCCCTTTTCCGATGAGGCGTGACCATGCCCCCACCTCACAGGCGAGGCCCAGGCGGAGGCTGTTCACGTGCCCACACGCATCCGCTGGGCTGGGAGGTGGGGAGGCAGGGTTTGAACCGGGCTGGCTGCTTCGGAGGCCTTGATCTCAGGTGCCGCTGAGCACCGTAAAGGCCTCGCTCGTCTACCTCTCTGGTCCTGACACGGGGCTGCCTGCTGGCCGCGGGGAGGGCCGAAGGCAGGCCAGGTGGCTATGCCCTGGGGGATGGGACCGCACAGGCAGGCAGTGTCCCCTGGACGGAGCTGTGCATGGCTGTGCCTGTGCTTCCCCGGTGTCTTCAGCTCCGTGCTCTTCCTGGGGGCTGCTGTGGGCGCGGCACTGTGCTTGGCACCAGGGATGGAGAGGAAGTGCCAGGCCTTGCTCTCCTGTTGTTCACCATTGTCCAGGGCGGGGGGAGACTGGGAAATGGGCTCTGAGCTGGGGGGAGCCTGTGACAGAGGGGAGCACAGAGGGCCAGGCCGGGCTGGGGGCACCTGGCTCAGGTTGGGTGGAGGAGTGGGGGGTGGAGAGGGGTGGTAAGGCCTCCGGAGATGAGGAAGGAGTCTGGAGTGCAGGTTGAGCTGGGCAGAGGCCAGGGCTGGCCAGCTGGGAGGGCACACACCATGCCTCCCGGCTCCCTGGGCCTCCAAGGGGAGGCCGGTCTGCTTGCCTTGCCGCCAGAGAGTGGTACCAACTCTGTGTCCTTCCTCGTCCACAGGCGCAGACTGGGCGCCCGCAGTGACCTGCAGACAGCGCGACCAGAAGATGGAGGCCTGGCCCACCTTTCCCCGGGGGCCCGGGGCCCTGCCGTCCGGCAGCATCTTCACGTCCCGGTGCAGCTGCTGTAACTCCGCGGTCAGACGGGCAGCAGAGAGGCGATCGGGGTGAGTGTGCGTGTTCACCCCCCTCACTGGGGGTGCTTTGTGTGGCTCGGTGTTCGGCACGTGAGGAAGTGTGGCCCCGTGGCTACTACGAATGTGCCCAGAAGGTCTCTCTCTGGAGTGCATGGCGCTTTGCCGATGAAATGAGGTAGACCGGGCCATACGCCGAATAGGCATGTCCTTGGCGTGCCTGTGGGGAGAGGGGAGCAGAGGGGGGCTCCCTGGTGAGCTGCTGACGCCACCCCATATGGGAGCAGCCTGGCCGGGGGGAGTGAAGGGCTGGGGTGGGGGGCCGGCTGGGGACAGTTTGGGGCTGCACACGCCCCCCGGGGTTCGCGCTCTGGCTCTGGGGAGAAATGGTGGCAGAGGACCGTCGGGCGCAGGAAGGAGGAGGAAGAGTCGCCGTTTGGAGCGTCTCACCAAAACGTGGGCTGTGTCTCCGTGGGAAATGGCCATGGTTTGGGACTCTGCTCCGGAATATGGGCCGGTGGGAACCTGAGGTCACAGGTTGACCTTTCACGGTGACAGTGTATTTTTCTTTCTGTACAATGTGGTCAGGCCTCCGCCCAGGGGTTCTGGAAAGGCGGGGAGTCTGCTGATAGCTCAGCGCGTCGGGCAGGGGCTTCAGCTGCCAGCCCAGGGCGTTCTGGGAATTTCTCTGAGGGACAGGGAGCGCGCTCTGGGGTCAGAGGCAGAGCTGCGTGCCCGCTCATGCAGAGGAGGGGACAGGGCGCCGGGGACCTGGTGGCAGGTCTGGAAGGCCATCTCTTGTACACGTGGAGCCTCCTTCGGCCTGGTGCTGCTCCGGCATTCAGATTCCTGCGTGAGACAGGGCCCAGCTGACCCATTTGGGGTCCGGTGCCCATTCCTCGGGCTGAGAGTCAAGGGCACCCGGACCGCCAGGCCCTCTGGGGCCGTGTGCAGTGGGGCCTGCGGAAGAGAGAGGCAGGCAGAAAACACCTGCAAAGAAGAGTGTGGTTACCCCCAAAGGGGGCGTGGCTACTGCCGGCTACAGGGACAGGGTTCCTTGCTCAGGAGACAGCTGAAAAGGCCTCACTGGAGCCGCCACCAGGTCTGCTTTGGAGGTCACCACCAGCACGGTGGGGGCCCTTGGTCTCCTCAGCCTGGTCCTAGGGGACATTGGCTTGACACTGCAGTTTGGGGGGCAGAGGTGGCCCTCAAGACGGCCCCGGCTGGGGTCCCTGGACTTGAACCAGTTGCCCCACCTCGATGCCCAGCACTGACCGAATGCCCGGACCAGGCGAAGCTGGAAAGACGTGGGTGAGGGCATGGGGGCTGTCTTTTCTGGGGTCACCGCCAGGGTTTTTCTCAGGGTCCTCTGTGGCCAGCAGGGCAAAGGGAGGGAGAAGCCAGAGGCTCGAGAGTGACCCTCACGCTCTGAGCTTCCTTGCTGCCCTCGTCCCCCCACCTCCAAGGGTTAGTGAACAAGTCCGGTGTTGTATTTCCACTCAGTGCTGTTCTCACCGGCCCCGACCGCGGGGAAATGGCTTCGAGCAGCATTTTCCAGAGGTTTTCTGTGGGAGCCAGGCCTGAGGTTGGAGAATATGCACATTGGCTGGTCTTCGGGGGAGTCACGAGGCGCATTAGCATATTAAAGGAGGTGCTAAGTCCCGACGTGAGTAAGCCTGCCTAGTTTGGCCTGCTCTGCATTTCCCAAGGTTTTTGACCAGGGCCTGGTTTTAAAATAACACCTGTTTGCCTGACTGGTCTGGCTCAGCGGATAGAGTGTTGGTCTGCGAACTGAAGGGTCCAGGTTCGATTCTGGTCAAGGGCATGTACCTTGGTGGCGGGCATGTCCCCAGTAGGTGCAGGAGGCAGCTGATCGATGTTTCTAACTCTCTATCCTTCTCCCTTCCTCTCTGTAAAAAAATTGATAAAATATATATTAAAAAATAAATAAAATAACACCTGTTCCTCCCCGGCACCCCTGGCTCTGAGCAAGGTCTCAGTGTCCTCTCACCGCCGCTGCTCAGGGGCACGTGGGTCCCGGTCACCTCTTGGCATTGACAGACCTCTGCAGTGGACAGAGGTCGGGTTTGCTTACGTGGCGATTCCGAAGCAGACCCGGGCCTCGCTGCAGACGGACACGCTGCTCCGGGCTTTCTGTGGCGAGGCTCACCCTCCCGCCAGCAGATGTGTGTGAGGTGCTTGCGATAGCAAGTGCCGGGAGGCGGAGGCGCAGGGGACCAGAGACGTGCAGAGGGACGACCCCCCTTCTGGGTCCCCAAAGCAAAGGACCAGCAAGAGGCAGATGAGTAACAGGGAACAGCAGCCTCCACACCTATGCGCCTCTGAGGTCCGTGGAGGTGGAGGCTCACAGCCGTCCTGCTCTCCATTCCGTCTCCCCTCCTTACGGCGAGGGAGCCGAGATTCGGAGCCTCTGCCTCCCGTCCAGTGTCAGACGGAGGCGGGTTCGAATCTGCTCTGTCTCCCTCTGAGCCCAGGGTTTTCCCAAACACCCCGTGTGGCTGCCACTGTCTGGCCACATGTCCCCAGCCCCCAGGCTGAAGGGTTTCAGGGATGGTCGCTCTGAGTGGGCTCAGCCACTCCAGTGAGCACGGTCTCACCAGTCTGGGCACCGACGGGCATCGAGAGGAAAGGCACCGCGACCTTGGACCTGTATTTCTTCTTGTGTGAGCAGCTCATCAATACTCCCCAAAAGCGCCAGGGTGGCTGGGAGCTGCGGGAGGGACTCCACAGTTGCTGTCCTGGCGTCCTCCTCTCTCCCCAGAGGCGGGCCGCATGGTCCGTGCGTCGGTATCACTGTGGACGCAAGGATGCGCCGTGGGAAAGGCTGCCGGAGAGAGTTATCCGTGGCCGTTCCATTCGCCACTCAGTGGTGTCTGTGGAGTCCATCCTATGCAAGTGTCTGAAGCGACACTCTCACCCCCAGCTTTTTCTGCTGAAGCAGTGACTTCTTATTTCGAAACAGAAAAGTTGCAAGAATAAGAATAGATCAAAGAGCCCTGACGGGTGTTGCTCAGTGGATAGAGCGTCAGCCTGTGGACTGAAGGGTCCCGTGTTCGATTCTGGTCAAGGGCATGTACCTGGGTTGCGGGCACATCTCCAGTGGGGGACGTGCAGGAGGCGGCGGATCGATGTTTCTCTCTCATCGATGTTTCTAACTCTCTATCCCTGTCCCTTCCTCTCTGTAAAAAAATCAATAAAATATATGAAAAAAAGAGAATACAGTGGTACCTCGAGATACGAGTGCCCTAACATACGAGATTTTTGAGATAGGAGCTTCGAGCGAGCGATTTTTGCTTTGAAATACGAGCAACATTTGAGATAGGAGTAATCTCGAGGATCGGCCGGCTGCACACGACCCACCAGTTTACTGCGACTAGAGCGTCTCATAGTTTCCCACGCCTCGAGGTTACGGAATGAATTGAACTCATATCTCGAGGTACCACTGTATTTCAAAGAGCCTTCAAATACCCTCTCTCCAGACTTATTATTTTGCCCGATTTTCTATACGCGTGCTTATCTTGTGTCCATTATCTACTATGTGTATAGAAACGCATTATCCGTAATATAATTTTATTACAAATACTGTAACTGTCTTTGCTGAGTCTCTGAGGATGAGGGCTGTGGTTCGTGTCCCTAAAGCCTGGCCTGCATGTCTCCTGAAAGGGAACGTACTCTCTCAGCAGTCGTGGCGGTTGTCCGCTTCTCTGCGTTCACGGTGGACATACCGTCTGCCACCCGCATTCCATTTCTGTCCGTTAATGGGGGTCACGTCCTTCGCAGTGTCTCCCCTCCGATCGAGGGGCTGTCCTAAGGTCAGATACTGCATTCAGTTGCCCCATCTTTCATTTTTTCTACTAATGCCGAATATCTTCTCCATCATTTTCTGTATTTTATGATGATGACCTTTTTGAAGGATACGGTCACTTGATAAAACGGACCATTTCTTACTTGGGGTTTCTGAAGTCCTCATTAGTAGAGGGATGGGTAGATTTGGGGCGTTTTCAGCCAGGATTCCTAGGTGAGGGAACTAGTAATGGGGGGAGGAGGAGTGGGGAACCCTGAGGAGCGGGGAGGAGGCAGTGCCAGGAGCGGGCACCATCCTTAGGCCTCGGGGCGGAGCAGCGAGCGGGGCGGGGGTGGCAGAGATTGGCAGCAGGAAGTGGGGGGGCCGCTAAAATGTCCCCACGGAGAGGTTCCCGTTCACTCTTCCCGACTCGGACAGACACAGCGCGGTACCTGCCCCCGTCGGCCTCCCTCACCGGCCTTGGGGAGCCGGAGGGCCATATCTGGGGCGCATTTCCCTCTTTACTTGCCGCCCCGCTGGTGCAGAGTGGGCAGGAGCAGGCGAGCGGCGGACGTCTGGAATGTTCTCTCGGGCCTCTGCTTCCCGTGGGACAGGCTGCGTCTTGTCCCCGTCCCCGTCCCGCTCCTGAAACTCGAGAGAGTGAGTCCCTGTGCACTAGGCTCGCTTCCCGGAGGAAGAGGAAACACGGCCTTCCCTTACGTGCGTATCAACTTCCGGAAAAGCCACACACAAGCCACAGGCAGCCCCCCAACCCCACACCGTGTGAGGTCTCCGCTTGTCAGACACCACGGAGGCTAAGCTCCAAAGATGGGGAGTCAGCCGGCTCCCGGCCAGGCAGCGGGGGCCCTCCCGGGGCCTTGGTGCCGTTACAGCCGCAGGGCTGGGGACCTGGCGTCTGAGCCGAGGACTTGCCCGAAGCAGCCACCGCGGCATCACCGGGCCACGCAGCCGGACCTGCCGAATCTGGGTGAGGGCGGGGACGGAGGCTCCCGTGCCGGTTCCTGAGCTCTGCTCCCCGGGGGAGCAAGGGCACGGACACACTCTGTCTTATGCACGGATGTGGCCTCTCGCAGTCCGGGGCTGGCCTGGCCTGGGTGGCAGAGAAGCTTGGGGCCAAGGCCATGAGAGACCCTCAGAGGGCACCAGGCAGAGATAGGTGTGCCCAGGGGCTCCTCTCCTTCCTGCAGTGCCCGCTGTGCCCTCTGTGCCCGGCGGGGGAGGGCTGCTGTCTTGGCAGGTGCAGAGATGGGCTGGGCCTGCATGGCTGTCCTCTCTCCACTAGTGTGTGTGTGTGTGTGTGTGTGTGTGTGTGTGTGTGGTTGGATGCCCAGCCGGGGCTGCAGGCCTTGAGCTCAGGGGCCAGGGAGCAGGCGGCGGGGAGCCGAGCGGAGCAGCGGGCGCTGTGGGGCGAGGCCTTCGGATGAGATGCCTGCTGGAGGCGGGTCTGGCTCCGGGGGAGGACGGGCAGTTGAAACGGGTCCAGTTTGGTCCAAGGTGGGCCAGTGGGGATTGTACTCTGGGTGGTGACCCCTATCCTCCTGCCCTCCTGCCCTCCTGACCTCCTGCCCTCCTGCCCGGGCTCCATCATGGCAGCGCTGTCCTTTGTCCTCGGCCAGCCGCAGAAGGCTCCTGGCCCCATTGGGGGAGGACACGAATGGTGTCTGTCTCTACAGCACCCCAAAACGGGTTCAGGGGGGCAGGAAACCGGCCACAGCCTGGCATAGTCCCCGCTCCCGCTTCAGCCTGGAGCTCCCGCGTTGGGAATTGGGTGCCTTTGAGTCGAGGCTGATGGGCCTGCCTCTCAGCTAGGGCTGCCCTGTGACCCCTTCAAAAAAGATGCACCTCTCTGAGAGAAGGGGCAGGTCAAGAAAGGGCCATCTGCTGGCCAGCGTGGCTCAGGGGCTGAGCGTGGGCCTATGAACCAGGAGGTCACGGTTTGATTCCCGGTCAGGGCACAGGCCCCGGTTGCAGGCTCAATTGCCAGTAAGGGGCGTACAGGAGGCAGCCGATCTGTGATTCACTCTCAGCATGGATGTTTCTCTCTTTCCTCCCTTCCTCTCTGAAATAAATAAAAATATATTTAAAATAAATAGATAGATACACTGGATTGATTACGAAGAGCAATTATTTTTTTAAAGAAAGGCCATCCTACTGGCCTCAGTGAGTTAGCTCACGCCGCTCCCTGCTCGGGCCCTTTCCCGCGGAGGGAGGAGGGGAAGGGGGGCTCGTGACGGAGCTGGGGAAGACAGGAGCATCAGGCAGAAGGCACTCTGGGGCAGCGGGGCTGTGGGGCTCATGGCAGGTGTCTGAGGGCCCTGACTACCGCCTCTCATCCCTGGGCGTGGCGTGCCAGGTGAGGGCTGGCCCGCCGTCCACGGGGCAGGTGCACGACGCTCAGGGGCAGAACCGCTGGTACGTGGCCCTCCTGGATCTGAGCCTTGAGAAAACGAACATGGTCCCTAGTTTTCTTTTCCTCCGTTGCTTCCATATGCTTTCCTGGCCTCCTTGTGGGGCGGTTTCCAGATGGGATCCTTCAGGCCATAGGAGAGTGGTCAGTCTCGGATCCTATGGGACCTTCGACATGTCCCCCGTTTCCCGGCCAAATGTTTGGGAGTGTTTGCGTTCCAAAGGCCGCGGCTCATTTGTCTTTTGCTGCAGCAAACATACATCCAGGGCTGGCCATAGGCAAAGCAAGAGCGAGCAGGCGCATGCAAATATATACACAAAGTCATCGGGCATTAATAAATCTCTGAATAAATCGTGAGCCAGGCTTCCAGCCCCAAACAGCCAGCATCACGTGTTTGACCAAGAACATTCTTTCCATAAAGCGGTTTTCAGAAATTATTTTAATTTTTAACTCCTCCCCTTTCCCCCGTCCTTCCAGGCCCCTTCCCTTTGGCAGCCGTCAGCTGGTTCCTGCTAATCTGGGTCTGTTTCTGGTTTTCGGCTGCCACGTATAAGCGAACCAACCCCATTCTTTTAGAAAAGTGGCTTTTTAAAAATATATATATATTTTATTGATTTTCTACAGAGAGGAAGGGAGAGGGATAGAAAGTCAGAAACATCGGTGAGAGAGAGACATCGATCAGCCTCCTCCTGCACGCCTCACACTGGAGATGTGCCCACAACCAAGGTCCATGCCCTTGACCAGAATCGAACCTGGGACCCTTCAGTCTGCAGGCCGACGCTCTATCTACTGAGCCAAACCGGTCTCGGCTAGAAAAGTGGCTTTTAGACAGTGTACACTCAATGATCATTGCTGACCTACCGGGTCAGTCATTAAATACGAGCATCCGGACTTGCAACAAGGTGACTGTGCCCACCGAATGCCAGTGGTCAGACTGTCCCCAGTGGGGGTGGGCGAGGGACCACCTCAGGCAGCGAGGAACCCCCTACCCTTTGCCCGGCAGCCGAGTCCATGCGCAGCCAGTGCCAGCCAGCCACGCGGTGCCACCTGGCCCCGTGCCCGGGCAGGAGACACAGGGCCGTGGGGTGATGCTGGCGCGTGGCGCTGCGGCCGGTCCCTGCCGGGGCTGGAGAGCTGCTCATTGGAGCTCCCGGTCACTGGACCCCGGGAGCCGAGCTGGGGACCCGGAACGTTCCAGGGCAGCGTGGACAGCCGGAGGCGGGGAGGGACCGGTGCACGGCGTGGCCGGCCTGCAGTCCGGGCTTGGGGTCGGGGGAAGCCTGCGTGACCCTGTCACCCCTGCTGCCCGCTCCGGCAGGCCCTGGGCTGGCTTCCCTTCCGTGCGACAACGCCGGTGCCAGGTGTTCTAGAGGCGGCTGCCTCACTGCTCGGCAGACAGCAGCTGGTGTCACGGCCATGAGGTCTCCTGGGGGCTGGTGAGAGGCCACCTCCGGGTCCCAGGTCCCCTGCACAGAGCCCACCTGGCCTGGGCCTCTGAGCACCTGGCGTCTCAGGTTCTGGCCCGGGGGATCCGTGCACAGTTGATTAATGAGGTGAGCGCCCCAGGGGAGGCAGGGACAGACGTGAACAGGACGCGAAGCCACGCCAGACAGCGAGGTGCCATGAAGGAGGCTCTCAGCCCGGCAGGGACTCGGGGGTGGTTCTGAGCTCTCATGCCCACTGGCCTCCGGTCATCGGGAAGGGCCACTCCGAGGAGTGTTCCTCTCCACGACGCTTCTGGCTTTTAGAGCAGAGCGCGTGGAAGGAGGGGGCCGGGTCCCAGGAGCAGCGAGTGGCACGGGTGCCGGGGTGGTCTGGCCGGGTGGTTTCTCCTGTTCCCCAAACTCCGTCACCTCAGTCCTTGCTGAGAGCCCGGGAGCACACTTCCTTCCCCCGGGGCAGATCCGGGAAACACCCAGTCTGTGTCCCGGGCCCCTGTGCGCACTGGGTGTCAGAAAACACCCGGTCTTGCTGAAAATGGTGTGGCTCAGTGGATAGAGTGTCAGCCTGCGGACTGAAAGGTCCCAGGTTCCATTCCGGTCAAGGGCATGTACAGTGGTACCTCGAGATACGAGTGCCCTAACATACAAGATTTTTGAGATATGAGCCATCGAGCGAGCGAGCGATTTTTGCTTTGAAATATGAGCAACGTTTGAGATAGGAGTCATCACGCAGATCGGCCGGCTGCACATGACCCACCAGTTTACCTCGACTCAAGCGTCTCATAGTTTCCCACGCCTCAAGGTTATGGAATGAATTAAACTCGTATCTTGAGGTACCACTGTACCTTGGTTGTGGGCACATCCCCAGTAGGGGGTATGCAGGAGGCAGCTGATCGATGTTTCTCTCTCATCAGTGTTTCTGACTGACTGTCCCTCTCCCTTCCTCTCTGTAAAAAATCAATAAAATATGTTAAAAAAAAAAAAGAGACACCCAGTCTGTGTCTTGGGCCCCTGTGCGCACTGGGTGTCAGAAAACCCATCCCAATCATCTCCTCACCCTGAGCAGGGCAGGAGGAGGGCCTGCTTCAGGCATGGCTGCCTCCAGGCATCCAGACGGCACACCAGGGACCCGCCCTGTCTGTCGGCTCTCCTTTCTCCGTGCCCGCTCCGTCCTCAGGCGGGGGCTCCCCTGGTGCTGGCTGGATGGCCTCCGGCATCGTGAGCAGACTTCAGGCTGTGGGGTCTCCGCAGAGAAAAAGGGCGCACGCTATCCCAGCTCCCGGGACGGCGTGTGCGAGACGCTGCCGGGGCCAGGTGGTCCTCAGAGAGCCGGGTGCCTGTTCGGGAGGGAACTGCGGTTCTGTTTCCGTGGGGGGCGCTCTGCTCTGCTTTTCACCTGTAGCCACGGTCCAAAGAGGCCCTTCCTGCTTCTGCAGGCCATACTTCTGGCTTCCGTTTGCTTAGTCATTCAACAAGCATTTGTGGGCCTGGCAGATGGTTTTCTTCGGAACCCTGGCCCCCGGGAGGAACGGACTCGTTCACACTCACAGCAGAGCTTCCGCCCAGGTGGTCCCCGCCTCCCTTGCAGTTAGGTGAGGTCATCGGGCTCCGTCGTGACCAATGAGCTCTGAGAAGGAGGACTGTGTGACCTTCTAGGACTGTGGTTCTCAACCTGTGGGTCGTGACCCCTTTGGGGGTTGAACGACCCTTTCACAGGGGTCGCCTAAGACCATCGGAAAATGCAGATATTTACATCACGATGCATCACAGTAGCAACATTTCATGGTCGGGGGTCACCACCCCATGAGGAACTGTATGCAAGGGTCGTGGCCTTAGGAAGGTTGAGAACCACTGTTCTAGAAGGTGACCTTCAACGGGAGGGAGCATCCCTCCCTCTCCTCTTTCTTCTTCCGGCCGCTGGGGAGGCAGATGTGATGGCCGGACTCCAGCAGCTGTCTTGGGCCACGAGGTGAGAGTTCATCCACGAGGCGAGGAACAAAGCCAGAAGGGGACACTTCCCCTCCCCACCCCCATCCCCACCCTGAGCGGCCGGTCTCCAGACTGCTTTGATGCCAGAGAGAAACACATTCCTGTCCTCTTCGATGTCACCGTTCTCTGCAGGGGCCAGTTCTGTTACACCACCTAGACGGACACAGCCCTAGTGAACCCTACCTTCCCATCCTAGATGGGTAGGGGCCTGAAAAGGAACCTTCTGGAGGCTCTGAGGTCAGAGGAGAAACACTGAGCGGCTCAGGCTGCTGCTGTCCATGGCCGGGCCCCGTCCCTACTGTTGGGCCCACGCTGGGAAGGAGATGGACGAGGCTGGGGGGTGGGGGGTGGGAAGGGGAAGCGGTGACTGGTCCTCTCGAGGCTGGGCTGCCAAGTGTCTTGCTCAGAAAAGGGAACAAGGACAGGACAGGAGGACTGCTTGTTTCCTCTGGAAAGTTCTATTAAAGTGACCAGCCCAGACAGGCTTCAGTGTTAATGGGAAACTCCTCCCGTTGTTTATGAAGTCATTTTAGGGTTGATTTTGAAAGGAGAGGAGAGGAGAGGAGAGAGAGAGCAAGCCATTTGTTAGTTCCACGAAGCCCAGACAATGATTTATAGATGCACCGGAGGGGTGTGTTTTAATTTAGAGCAACCTTCTGAAGAGGCTGCACCCCGACCCTGCTAAGCGCCCCCACACTGAGAATAAACTTATGAACATCATTTAGGAGAGTCAACACACGAGACAAGGGACCCGCAGACCATCCCTCATGCCGAGAACAGGAACAAAGACATCGTATTTGTCATCTGCTCAGCGCGGCCCCGAGCCAGGCATGCATGCAGCCCCCGGGGGGCCCCCCCAATCCCTGGCTGGGTGCTCTTGCCAGCTCGTGTCACACACACACACACACACACACCACTGCCATGGGGCAGGCGACGCCTGCTGTGTTTCCACTCCTCTGCGCTCACTCTAACTGGGTCGCGAGTCTCTCCCAGGAACACGTCTGCCCCGTGAAATGTGGAAAAACCAGGAAGGCCTCCAGGCTGCTCCGTGGCGCTCCTGCGGGTGAGACAGGCCAGAGCCGCACAGAATGAGGCCGCGGGGCTGGCCACCTCTCCGGGGGGCTCTGTGGCTCGGCCCCCCGGGGCTCCGGCCCGCCTGCCAGTTGAATGGACATTAAGACGCCCAGACTCTCTGCCCAGGGCCCCGCTTACTCACCGTGTGGACTCGGTTGAGGTCACTTTTGGTGCCGTCTCACGGACAGTGGGCTTTTGACGGCCAGTCACACCAGGGTTCGGTTGGACAGGAGCCCACAGTAATTCAGAGGTGCAAAAAGAGACATGGTGGGGAGGCCTCATACTCATCCTCTTTTTTTTTAAAAAATATATTTTATTGATTTTTTACAGAGAAGAGGGGAGAGGATAGAGAGATAGAAACATCGATGAGAGAGAGACATCCATCCGCTGCCTCCTGCACGCCTCCTACTGGGGATGTGCCTGCAATCCAGATACATAGCCTTGACTGGAATCGAACCTGGGACCTTTCAGTCCGCAGGCCAACGCTCTATCCACTGAGCCAAACCGGTTTCGGCAAGATTACGTTCTTTTCATTGTGAAAAGCTATATGTGTGCATTTGGGGAATTTGGATGATAATTTCAAAGAGAAAAAGTCATGCAAAGGCTTACCATCCAAAGATAGCTGCTGCTGTCATTTTGGACTGCTTCCTTCCAGTCTTCTTTCCCCTCAGCCCATGGTTAATTTTTAGGTTTTATTTTGAATTTAACTTATATTTTAAAAAGCTGGCAATGCTTTCACATGGCTGAGTGGAAACAACAGAAGACAGGTTGACAGCACCAAGCCTCGCAGCCATCCCCTCCCATAATTGGTCCCCGGCATGAGGTATGTGGTGTGTCCCTCCTTGCAGAGTTCCTTTATTCAAATACAAGTCAGAGACGGCTCTCCCCTTTCCTTACCCAGGGGGCGCCGGGTTCTGTACCCGCAGAAGCACTTCCTCGAGCTCCCGGCAGACAGATGCCCGCCTGCGGGGTCCCTGAGGGCGGCACTGAGGGAAACACCCGCACCTGGGTCAAGCTGCAGATCCTCCGCCCACTTTTTAATCAGATTGTGGTTGTTTGTTTTTTCTTTTAAATATTTAGTTGTATAAACGCTTTATATATTTTGGATATTAATTCCTTATCAGATAAATCATTTGCAAATATTTTCAGAACGATTTCCAAAGGGCTAATGTGACTTCTTCGGCTTGAAAACATACTCCTGCATAGATGTCTTTGACCATACACATCCTATATAGTAAAAGGCTAATATGCAAATTAACCTAATGGTGGAATGACTGGTTGCTATGATGCACACTGACCATCAGAGGGCAGACACTCAATGCAGGAGCAGCCCCTGGTGGTCAGTGTGCTACCACAGGGGGAGTGCCGCTCAGCCAGAAGCTGGCTCACGGCTGGTGAGGGCATCGGCGGTGGCGGGAACCTCTCACGCCGCCACGGCAGCGCTAAGGATGTCTGACTGACAGACACCCCCTGAGGGCTCCCGACTGTGAGAGGGCACAGACCCGGCTGAGGGGACCTCCCAACCTCAGTGCATGAATTTTCGTGCACCGGGCTTCTAGTCTGTCAATACATGTACACACACATGTGCAAACACAAACATGCACACGGGTATGTGGAATTCTGTCACTTGGCATAATTAGGGCTCATGGAGTACTTTTGTTAGTCACATGTTCTGGTTCCTAACAAGTTAATTATGCCACTTGGAAGCTTTCACTTATAGTAAAAATGTAACAAAACATCTCACTTTTGAGTTGGACTGCGCATAATTGGATCTCTTTAGGTGCTTCAGTCTTGGAGTGATGAATGGAGCCGTGTCAGCAGATTGAAGATAAGCTGGTTCAATCTGGATTTTTCTGTGCATTTTTAAAGCAATTTATACCAGCAACTGCAAATGTGGATTTGGGGTTGTTGCATACCAATGGCACAATGGCATAAGGTTCGAAATGGTAAACGTGAGAGGCCAACATTTAAAAGTTGAGAGTGTTCACCTGCTAACCTGACCATTTCCCCATCACCAATGAGGCTGGTGTGAGTGTCCCTGCCTGTGGGTCCTTGCCCACTTGTTCAGTGACCCCGTCGCTGGAGACTGGGTCCTTGTGCACGTGGTGACCTTCAGTAGCTTTGGAGCGAATGTCCTTCAGATCCCCGTGAGTGCGTACGGGTGGTGTCCTGGTTTCCGTGTGCCCTGGGCGTTAACAAAATTCCGAACTATCTTTATTGACCATCTTTTATTTACACGGAGCGATCCATAAGGCAGATCAAGCTGGATTCTGGCCCAGGTTGGGCTTAAGCCCTCAGGTAGAAGTGCGCTTGCGCTTGCAAGCGCGCACACACACACACACACACACACACACACACACACTGAACTCTAACACAGTATGGTAAGGGCTGAGCTTCTAGGAGAAGGAGTCAGAGAGCGGAATGGAGGATGAGGACGGGGGAAGTCTGAGAGGAGAACATGTCTCGCAGTGGTTCTCAATCTTTTTTAATGCTGTGACCTTTTAATATAGTTCCTCATGCTGTGGTGACCCCCCATCATAAAATTATTTTCGTTGCTACTTCATCACTCTAATGTTGCTACTGTTAATGAATCATGTTTTCCGATGGTCTTAGGCGACCTTACTAGCAGTTTTCAACCTATGGGTCGCGACCCACAAGTTGAGAACCGCTGCTGTAGAGCCTAAGACCATCAGAAAACAGCGCCTTTGGCTTCGTCTTTCTCATTCACGTGGGTAACCATCTTTGCCAACTTCCCGGGGCTGAAGAAAGTCAGAGATTTGTAAAACAGGAATAATAATAATCTGTGGGGAGATTAAAACGGTGCCCGCACATCCTCCTGCTCAGTAAATGTCCATGTGATTGCCACATCATTCCTGCTCCTCAGGCATCCGACCTCTCCTCCAGGCCTGAGCTTTCTGAGCAGAAGTCTGGGTGCCTTTCTGGGTGGGTCTCCCGTGCCCCCGCCTCCAGGCGAGCTCCCTGGCCCGGCTCCAGCCCCACCCCGTCCTTCCCCTGGAGAATTCCGGGGTCCGACGTGCAGGGGGGGGGGGAGCAGAGCTCGCCGGGGGCGGTGCCAGGATCTGAACTCCGGACTGTCTGTTTCTGAGCAGGACCTCTCCTCTGGAAACGTGGAAAAGCCGTATAATGGCAAGTGTTTTCCACGAAGCGCCGTAAAACGCTGGGCCGGCGCGAGTGCGTGTCTCAGGGCGAAGGCATGGAAAAACCCAGGGTGTGCGAGCCGTTGCTTCGCTACGAGCCACAGCCGTGTGCTTCTGGACAAGGCGTCACCGCCCTGGCTTTGGCTTCCTGTCATTGATGATGATGATGATGATGATGATGATGATGATGATGATTTATCTTCCTGTCATTTTTTAAGATATATTTTTTATTGATTTTTCACAGAGGAGAAGGGAGAGGGATAGAAAGTTAGAGACATCGATGAGAGAGAGACATCGATCAGCCGCCTCCTGCACGCCCCCTACTGGGGATGTGCCTGCAACCAAGGTACATGCCCTTGACCGAAATAGAACCTGGGACCTTTCAGTCCGCAGGCTGATGCTCTATCCACTGAGCCAAACCGGTCTCGGCTATCTTCCTGTCATTGATGATGATGATGATGATGATGATGATGATGATGATTTATCTTCCTGTCATCGATGATGATGATGATGATGGTGGTGAAGAGGAAAAAGAAGGTGGAGGAGGAGGGCGAAGAAGCAGGGACCTCCCACAGTGAGAGGCACGTACCAGGCTCTTGACACTTACGAGTTCATCTTATTTGATTCTCCCCACAAATTATCATTATTCCCATTTTACAAATGAGTGAGCCATGGACCAATTTTATATATATATATATATATATATATATATATATATATATAAAATTATGGGGTCTTCCCATCCTGTTCAAGACCACATGACTAGAAGGTGTCAAAGTCACGTTCAGTTCTGGGGCCAGGGAACTCTGGAAATCAATGATCTGCACCCTGTCCTCTCTGCTTTTTTCTTTGGGGAAGATGAACAGATTTGGTGGGGTGACCTCCAAGGATGCTTTAAATGCGGACACCCATGATCTGTGGCCACATGCCCGCCCCCGCACCCCCCTGAAGGTTGCTGATGTCACCGAACGTAACGCGGAATCTTTGTCCCCATCGCGCCGTCCTGGCCCACCTGGCGAGCGGGCAGGGCAGCAGGCCTGGAGGTGGAAAGCCGGCGTCATGCGCCTCTGTTTACGCTGCCCCGGCGCAGGAAGGGTGGAGGGCACCGTTCCCGATGCCAGGCGGCCAATTCACCGTCTGATTCTCGAGGTTGAGCCACACCTTCTGAGCTGGTTGCTTTTTATAGACGAGGTTGCTGGGCATTTTCTGCAGGCACCTGGGCGCCAGCACCAGCTCAGGAAGGACATTGGCCCCACAGTACCCAGATCTTTGAACCGCCCTGGAGCCAGGTCAAGGGAGGCCAGCCGCGTGGCGCCCCCTGCAGGATGCGGAATGGGACTCCTGGCTGAGCAGAGAGGGGTGCTTCCTGGAAGAGGAACCATCCTTTTTGTGTGTGGCACAATATGCACTGAGTGGCCAGGTTAACATGATCTCTGAATTCATAATAACCTGGCCACTCAGTGTGTGTGTGTGTGTGTGTATGTATATGCGTGTGTATATGTATATATATACATATATATGTATATATGCGTATACATATACATATACACATACATATATATAAAATTATGGAGTCTGCCCATCCTGGTCAGGGGAAGGGGACATGGGCGGTTGGCCGCCCTGACTGCTGGTCGAACGCCTGGTCGAGGGGACAATTTGCATATTAGCCTTTTATTCTATAGGATACACACTGAGTGGCCAGATTATTATGCGTTCAGCGATCATCATCATCTGGCCACTCAGTGTATATTTGCCACTTTATCAATCTGTAACTACACAATCCAGTGGCATTCAGTACACTCACAAGGTTGTGTACATCTCCACTCTCAGTTTCGATGCAGCCTTTCACCTTCCTCACTTGGCACGATCTCTGACTGGTGGTCTTTTTTATTTTATTTTATTGATTTTTTACAGAGAGGGAGGGAGAGAGATAGAGAGTTAGAAATGTCGATGAGAGAGAGACATCGATCAGCTGCCTCCTGCAAACCCCTTACTGGAGATGTGCCTGCAACCAAGGTACATGCCCTTGACCAGAATCGAACCTGGGACCTTTCAGTCCTCAGGCTGACGCTCTACCCACTGAGCCACACCAGCTTCAGCAGACCAGTGGCCTTTCAGCACAAGGCAGGCTGGTGGGGGCGGATCTGCATGAGGACAGAATGCCGTGCTCTGTTCTGTGTGTATCTGTGTTCGTGTGTTTACAGGACAATTCAATCCTTAATTACATGCTTGGCCTGCTCACCACTAATTTCTGCTAGACATGTGACAAAGCCATTGGTATATTTGCTAGTATCTCACACAAACCGTAACTGGACTGCAGGTCCCCTGAGCTAATCCTGCGTGGAGACAGGGCAGAGTCACGTGGGACGGCTTGACATTTCGGAAGACCCACGGTGGTGCTGAGGATGACTGGTGACTCCCCAGCACCCATTTTCCTTTCTGCTTCCCCAAGGGACCCCAATGGGTCCCAGCATGGGTTTGAGTGGCTCTACTCCCAGATCCAGAAGTGGACCTTTACTGCTTGAAGGCAATTAGCCTAATCTACACTAATAAAAGAGAAATATGCAAATTGACCATCACTCTGCTGCGCCCACCAGCCAATCAGGAGGGAATATGCAAATTAGAAGAAAATGGCTCCAGGCTTGGAGTGGCCAGACTGGGCAGGATACCTGCTATGAGAAGGAGGGTGGGGGACAAAGGGATCTACAGGAGCAGCACTCTGGCGCAGCGAAGACAGGACTGCAGACTCCGGAGTCTGCAGTGAAGACGCGGATGGCAGACTCTGGCTGGAGTCTGCAGCGAAGACAGTAGACTCTGGCTGGAGTCTGCAGCAAAGTCAAGGAGGCAAACTCCGGCCATAGCAAAGGCCTGGGTCTCAGGTGCCTGAGGAAAACCGGTAAACTGGTGCTGGAAGCCAAGGGAAGGAAGGCCTATTGCACGAATCTCTTCCTATGACGGACCTCTAGTTATTTTATAAAAATATATATTTTTATTGGCCCTCGCCCGTTTGGCTCAGCGGATAGAGTATTAGCCTACGGACTGAAGGCTCCTGGGTTCGATTCCATTCAAGGGCTCATGCTGTGGTTGTAGGCTTGATATCTGATCCTGGTTGGGGCCTGTGTGGGAGGCAACCAATCAATATATCTCTTTCACATAGATGTTTCTCTCTCTCTGTCTCTCTCCCTCCCTCCCACTCTCTCTAAACATCAATGGAAAAATATTCCCCCAGGTGAGGATTAACAAAAAAAATTTTTTTATTGATTTTTTTTTTTTGAGAGAAGGGAGTCAGAGAGAGAGAGAAACATCAATCAGTTGCAACCCATATGCACCCCAACTAGGGACTGAACCTGCAATCCAGGCATGTGCCTTCCCTGGGACTTGAACCCATGGCCTTTCAGTGTGCAGGATGACACTCAGCTAACTGAGCCACCCCGGCCTACTTCTTGCTGCAGGGAGCGGGCTCAGGAATGGGAATGTGGAGGAGGGGCCCGGAGGAAGCCTAGGAGTTCTTTGAAGGTTGTGGGAAAGAGACACTCTCTTCTCCTTGTGACATGAACGAGGACGATGCACCCTGTTAGATTTCCGGAGACTGGGAGAGGAGTCAGCGTTCGGACGAAGCTGACGGCGAGGAAGGCCCACAGAAGATGAAAGAAGTGGATGCCGAGTGAGTGTTCAGCCCGTAGAGCGGACAGTCCCCGAAGCCTGCCTGACTTCCAAAATCTCCAGTTCCCTTTCCAGTTCTAAGTAAGGGACTCACACAGTCGGTCTCTGTCAGCGCAGGCTGCTGTAACAAAACGCCACCGGGGCGGTGGCTTAAAATATCAAACCGTGACCGCCACATTCATAGGTGGATGCTCAACCACTGAGCCATGCCAGCCGGGCCCAAGCCACCCTTTCCAGAAGCCCCTGTCTCTAAGCAGACGCAGTGTGTACCCTGTGGCACACATGCAAACCTGCCCAGGAAAGGGACCTCCGTTCTCGAGGTCGGCTGCGTGAGATGGGCTTGGACCACAAACGTGCGGATCCCGGAAATGCCTTCGGAGATGTTCTCTGGCCGCATCAGCAACCGCATGGGGAGCAGAAGTGCCCTGCATTCTCCGCCGACGTGGCTGGCAAAGCCAGACCCAGCTGAAGGTTGCCCGTACCCGTGGGCATCTGTGTTGGGACTCGGAGGAGGAGTTGCAGTGTCACCTCCTGGCCACTAGAGGACTTGCTCCCGTTTCAGCAGAGGAAGGCTTGTTTGGGCCCCTGTGCCCTGTGGGGATTCACCCATCTTCCCTTCCCCTGATTCTCAGCAGCCTGGCGTGCGGGTGCTGTATGAGCTACACTGAGTGGCCAGATGATGAGGATCTCTGAACGCATAATAATCTGGCCACTCAGTGAATATCTTCCTATAGAATAAAAGGCTAGTATGCAACTTGTCCCCTCAACCAGGAGTTTGACCAGTAGGCAGGCTGGCCAACTGCCCATGTCCCCTCACCCTAGCCAGGCTGGTCAGACCCTACCCATGCACAAATTCATGCACCAGGCCTCTAAAATATATATGTGTGTGTGTGTGTATTCTGAGTGACCAGATTAGTATGCGTTCAGAGATCATAATGATCAGGCCACTCAGTGTGTAAAGCATCAGATGGGACTAATGACAGACACCCAGCGCTGGCTTGCTGAGGAGTTCACTCCAGCCTGGGACAGCTTCAGGGTTGCACAAATCCATCCCTCTGCAGCTTCCACCACGCGAGCCACTCGGGACGGCAGGAGTTTGTCCTGCTTCTGCGTCACAGCCCATTCCAAGACGCATCCCCCACTCCCCACCCCCCACCCCCTGGACCCGGTGCAGTGAAATGGCTAGTCTTTGCCCAGACTTCCACAGCATGTAACTGTGTATGAGGCGCCATTCCAAATGCTTTACACATACATGTTAACGGAACCCTCAACGCCACCCTGGGAGACAGGTGTTCGTATCAGCCCGTGGTACAGACGGGGAAACTGAGGTGCAGGGTAAACAGCGAAGAGACTCAGAGAAGGTCCCGCAGCCGGTGAGTGGTGGGCTGGGACTTGAACCCAGGCTGTGAGGCGCTCGCCCTCATGCTATTAACAGGCACGCTCTGCTCTGCTGGGTCCTGGGAAAGAGAGGCCAGATACACAAGGCCACATTTTTAAAAACATGTTCACCTGTGTTCAGAATTGTAAGTGCGTAACAGAAAATTTGGAAACTCAAGAGAGAAGGCAAAAATAGAATCGCCCACAACCTTTCCAGACCACCACGCTCGCAGCAGGCAGCTTCGGGTGTTCCTTTTATTTTTTGTTACATGTATGTTTTTTCATGCCTCGGGGCCTGCAGTGTGCGTCCTGTTTTCCCACTGACCGGATCACGTCCTAATGTCGTTAACCTAATGTCGTTAACCTAACGATCATAAGCACCGCTGGAACGGCTGCAGGAATGTGTGTGGGGTGGCACAGGGGGCGTCTGGAATCGCTGGTGGAAAAGAACGCCCACGGAAGGAAGGGGACGGCTGGCTGGTGCGGCGAGGATGCAGCAGGCCTGTGAGCTGGAGGTGGGGGGACTCTCAGGACGATGGATGGCAAGGCCCGTCCTGGACCCGTCAGCACCGGAGGCAGCAGCTGGCCATCAGGCCTCCGCACCTGGAGCCGCCAGCAGGTACACGTGTGGGAGAGACAGGGCGTGTGCTCTGGCGCGTCCTATGACAGTGTGGACTCAGAGAGGCCCTGGTGCGTGCGTGGCTGAGCTGGGTTTCCATCCACAGGCGCCCACCTCGGTGTTTCTGCCACTCCAGGCTCTCGGGATCTCTCTGCGTCTCCGAGGCTGGGCCTGTGTAGCCGGGATGAGCCATCTCCAGGGTGAAGCAAGCTCGCCGTGGGAGCAGTGAATGCAGCGCACAGCGGGTGCAGTGGGTGCAGCGAGAAAGGACCAGGAGAGGGCTCCCCCCAGGAGTCCCGGCAAACGTCACAACCACAGCGTCTGCCCCACATCCCTGGGGATGGATGGCCGCGTTCTCACAGCCACACAGAGACAGAGCCCAGGAAGCCACATGCGCTGGGGGGCTGCGGACACATCAGAATGCCGTGTCCACCGGTGGCAAGCTAAATGGGGCTGCAGCCACGGACCCGGCGTGGTGACCCCTCCGAAGATGGGAATCAGAGCTATCGCGTGACCCACCATTACCCTCGGGGGCGAACAGTCAGAAGAACCGACAGAGACAGCAGCACCCGAGTCCACCACAGCCTGTCCGCCCGGCTCAGTGTCCATCGCTGGCGAATAGAGTGGCCGTGTGGTTATGCATGCAATGGCATGTTACTCCTCCTGGGAAGGGATGGGGATTTGACCCAGAGTGCGATGTGGGTGAGCCCTGAGGGCCTCCCTTCCTCTCTGCAAAAAAATCAATTAAAAAATATGTCTAAATGGCACAGAATTTCACTTTTGCCTGTGAAATCAGCCAGCCACAGGGACAAGCACTGTCAGGCTCCGCTTACATGCGGTCCCCGGAGTCAGCGGTCCCCGGAGTCAGCAGCTCCACAGAGACAGAGAGGAGAAGCGTGGACTTCGGGGGCCGAGGGCTGGGGGAGAGGGTGGGGAGTTGTTGTCTAAATGGGCACAGAGCTGAGACCAGTTTGGCTCAGTGGATAGAGCGTCGGCCTGCAGACTGAAAGATCCCAGGTTCGATTCCGGGCAAGGGCACATACCTTGGTTGCGGGCACATCCCCAGTAGGAGGCGTGCAGGAGGCAGCTGATCGATGTCTCTCTCTCATCGATGTTTCTAACTGTCCCTCTCCCTTCCTCTCTGCAAAAAATCAATACAAAAAAATGTCTAAACGGGCACAGAATTTCAGTTTTGCAAGATAAAAAAGGCTGGAGATGGGTTGCACGGCGTTACCAGGAACAAACAGCCCACCGAACCAGGGGAAGACGGCCAGTTCCATACGATGTGCATTTTGTCACCAAAAGAAAATAATTTTTTAAGAAATGGCAGTCCGGGCTGTGACTTCAGAGGGGTGAGCACTGCCAGGCACCATCCCCGGGACAGCAGGAGCCTGGCCGGGCGGGGAGCAGGGGCAGGGACAGGGCGGTGAGTCTTGTCTAGGGGAGACCATGGTGGGACCCGGGCCTGAATCAGCTGTGACAGCTGAGCAGGGAGCACGGGAGGCCGAGGCCGAGCAGATGCCGGGCGTGATCCCTGTGACACCTGCTCGGCCCGTATCATTAACGTCACTTGAGGACCCGCGGTGCGGAGCCCCGACAGCTGGCCTGGGGGGGGCCGGAAGGGCGCCCGCTTTTCAGACGGCCCCAGTCAGCAGCCCCGGCATCTGGCTGGGTTGCACGCACCTGTGGCATCGCCGTGGAATGCCTCTGAGGGGAGAGGACCTCGGCGACAAGATAGGGGTGTATGTGTGTGTGTGTGTGTGTGTGTGTGTCTGTGTCTGTGGCGGAGGGTTTGGAAGAGGGAATGGCTTGATTAATTTTAAACTCTCTGAAGTTTGGAAGTATTCAGTTTGGCCCCGCCAGCCCTAAATCCTCAGGGAAGCGGGGAAAGGAGGTGGTGACATGGCCAATATTTCCCCCCCAAGAATCAGGAAAGGTTAACCACTCGCTGAGCAAACAGTAGCGCCTCCACAGATAAACGCGTGCTGTGCAGTACCCCGGTGACGGGCTGGCCACCCTCAAATGTTCTAGTCACTGGCTCGACCGGATGGCCAGCCAGAGACATTCCAACGAGGAGCATGCAGATGCTATGCCTTCCGCTGCTTGGCGAAGGCTGGGCTGAAGGCCGCACCCCCCGAAGCGCGGTGAGCTTGGGGGACTGGCCTTGGCCCCATGGGCCTCGGAGCAGTTCAAGTGGGCAGGGCCTAGAGTTTTCAGAGTCTGGCCTCCTGGGCACCCGCCTGGCCCGCGGGGTGCTTCGGGGGGTGGGGGGGGGAGGGTGTGGAAGGACAGAGGGCGCCCTTCCCTCCGCTTGCTGGCATTTGTTTGAAGGCCGGAGCCGGCGCTGGGGCTGGCATTGCCCTCGCGTGTGTTCTCACATCCAGGAGATGGACTCCCACCATCGGCCACTGTTCAACGGGTCCCTTCAGAGGCCCCTGTAATGCTGCCCCGACGGGAGGGGCCGGCGAAGACGTCCTCTGGGCCTGGCAGGCCGGCTGACTTGGCTCCTGCTGGCCACCGGACACTGTCCCCGGGGGCGGCAGACTGACCTCGTCTGTCTTTCTGGGGAACCTGCGCTCGCAGCCTGCTCTCCCCGGGCTCTCTCCCCGCGAGGCAGGGAGGGTGGAGCGGAGCGGAGGCAGGAGAGAGACTGGCCTGGGCCCTGGGCCTCGCCAGGATACGCTGTCCGTCCGCAGCGTGGGGAGCGCCGGGGACCGTGCCCACGGGGCCAGCCTCGGGGTGCCGCCGGGGAGGGCGGGGGCTCGGCTCAGCAGGGACTGGCTGCTAGGCCTGTTGATGGACACCGTTCCCAGGGCGTCACAGGGCCAGCAGGGGCCAGGGTTGCTGTGACCACATCAGTCCGATGCTCGCACGCCCACCTGTCCGGGCAGCTCCTTCGCAGGCCCATCCCCGCTCTGTGTGCCTGTCCCCTCCTCCCCGCCCATATGCCTGTGCCGGCCGCACAGCATGCACGCTGCGGGGTCTTTTCTGGGTGCCTCATCCTTCCCGATCCCGCTGACACGTCGCCTCTGGGACCGGAATGACTCCTGTCCCCGTGTCCGTCCATCTCTCTCTGTGGTGTCCACCTCACCCATCACCCTCCCAGCCCCACCCAGCCCCTGGCTGACCACACGGGTCCGCGCTCTCCCTCATCCACACGCCATCAGGCCTAACTCCTTTTCAGTGGGGTGGAGGGGCCTCCCAAGCGATGCTGCAGGGCCTGGCCCAGAGCAGATGCTTCCTGCCTGGTCGCTGTGGTCGGACCCCTGCCCGCTGACGTGGGCATGGCGACGAGGTTGAGAGCATCTCCCACGGAGAAGGGACCTTGTAGGGTTCCCGTCCCCTCCAAAGACTCTTAATGGTCAGCGAGGGGCCGGCGGCCTCCCTGCCTGTAGGTTTGGGGGAGACAGAACCCCTCCCTTCAGGCCAGTGTCCGGCCCTCGGAGGCTGGCGGGACGTGGCCTGGGGGAGCTGCATCTGTGGAAACAGACAGAGGTGATGGGCGCATCTCCTCGCGGCCGGACGGCCCTTCCTGGCTCCTGGAATGTGCCCAGCCGAAGGGGCACTGGCCGCCGCCTCCTCCTGCGGTTGGCTTTGTAATAACACAGACGGCGACTCTAGTTGTGCCAAAGCGGAAACAAAAATGCCGTCCAGGGGATTTTATGGTGGTTCTGAAACATTTAAAAATACTATTGAAGAGGCAGCTCGCTGAGCCTCTCATGTCCTGCGTGGGGCGGGGCGCCAGGGCTCCGACCTACGAGGGAGGCTGCCCCAGGCGGTGCCAGGCTGGTGCAGTTTTGCCTAAAAGTGGTGCCACCTCCGTCAATACCAGTTCGGGGGAGTTTGAGGCCCACGGCTTGGGGCAGAGATCAAACAGAGCGTCTCGCTCCCCATGAAGTCCAAGAAGCCGGGCCTCCGTGCTCCACACACGTCCGTCCCCGACGCCGGACAATCCCAGCTCCCGTTGTAAATGGCGGAGGGGCTGGGCCGGCCGCAGGCTGCAGGCCGCCCGCTGGCCTCCCCCTGGCTCCACGGAGCACAGAGGCCCAAGCGCCATCGTGTCACGATCGAGATGAGTGTGTGGGGGCCCCTCTCCCCACCGGGCCCCTCAGGAGGCCGTGCGGCGGGCACCCCGGCAGGATTCTGGGGAGGAGCCCGACGCGGTGATGGCTGAGCCAGCCTGTGGATGAGGAGCGTCCCGGAGTGGTCGGGACAGAGGTTTCTCGGGGGGCTGGCGGAGTGAGAACCTCGAGTGAGCGAAGCAGGAGGCTCCAGGGACTCTGTTTCCTGTGCTCCCTCCAGACCCCAGCTCTCACTCCATCATCTCCGGAGTTCCCCTCATCCCGGAAGCCGTCACAGAGCCACTGTGAGGTCCCGAGACCCAAGTGATGGCTGCCCACTCTGGTTCCATCCCAGAGGATCTCAGCATCTGGGTGACGGATGCAGATCCTCCCTGACATCCTCTCCTCCAGCCCTCCGTCCGGGAGGCCCAGAGCCACTTCCTGGGCTCCTCCACCGCAGCCTGACCCATGACCCATGACCCATGACCCATGACCCTGTCTGGCCAAGTCTAAACACACTACATCTATCGGCCGAGCCCCAGTTAAGAAATGATAGAGGTCGAACGGCGTGGTGTGGTGGGGCGCGTCTCAGTTTCTGAAGAGCTTGCTTCCTGAGGTGTCCTTGAGGCCTCGCTGCAGCTCAGCGGGGTGACTGTGGCAGCTGCTGTACCCATTTCTCAGATGGGGCTGCTGAGGCTCGGAGAGGGGAGGCCATGCAGCCTGGAGGTCTCCCTGTGGCCCCACCGAGCTCCCACTCCAATTCCCGAGCCGGACACGGTGCGCGTCACCACGCGTGCGTCAGAGGGATTCCCCGGTGTCTGATTCGGGCACAGAGCTGGAGGGTGTGCAGGTTTCAGACGCCGTGATTTGCTGTCGGCGTGTCGGAGGTGTGCGGGCTGGGGGAAGGCAGGTAGCAGGCCCTCCGCCAGGTGCTGTCGGGACCACGAGGTCAGACGTGTGCAGTGTTCTCTCCCGCGAGAAGCAAGGTCTGGTGGCCCATGTGGGGTTCCTGGAAAGCTTTATTCTCTTCATTTCCATCGTCCATGCTTAAAGCGAGGAGCGTGTACGTAGCAGCAACGTCTCCCAGGCGACCTTAAAGAGTCTGAAATTCTGGCCACCGCGGGTCCCCACTGGGCAGGAAGCAACCGGCGGGCACTGAGGTGAAGCTGACGCCTGCTCCCTGTTCTCCCCGGTCCCCACCTTTCCCTCCCGCCTCCCCCTTTCCGAGGCCACGTGTCAGTGGCCATTCCTCGTCCTGCGGGCATCGTGGCTTCTCCGCCTCCACACCCCGTCCGCTCTCCGTCCGCCTGGCCCCGACGGGCTGTGCCTTTTAGAACCAGCAAAACCGAGTAGCTTCATGGGGACCCGGCCTTCTGGTTTTCCGGAGGGAGCCGATCTCCGGTCATTCACCGTCTGTGAGATATCAAAGGTCAGGGGGCTGTGGTGGCAATGCAGTACACGCATGGGTACACCCAGGAATGTTTTTTTTTAAAAATATATTTTATTGATTTCATACAGAGAGGAAGGGAGAAGGATAGAGTTAGAAACATCGATGAGAGAGAAACATTGACCAGCTGCCTCCTGCACACCTCCCACGGGAGATATGCCTGCAACCAAGGTACATGCCCTTGACCGGGATCGAACCTGGGACCTTTCAGTCCACAGGCCATCACTCTATCCACTGAGCCAAACTGGTCATGGCTCCCAGGAATGTTTGAAGGGGGTTCTTTCCCGGTGCGTCCCACCCAGAAGTCCTAGCGAGCACGCTGTTCAGTGAGAGCCTGGCTGCTGCAGGGGTGGGAGCATCTCTCTCTCTCTTTTTTAAAATATATTTTATTGATTTTTCACAGAGAGGAAGGGAGAGGAATAGAGTTAGAAACATCGATGGGAGAGAAACATTGATCAGCCGCCTCCTCCACGTCCCCTACTGGGGATGTGCCCGCAACCAAGATACATGCCCTTGACCAGAATGGAACCTGGGAACTTTCAGTCCGCAGGCCGAAGCTCTATCCACTGAGCCACACTGGTTTCGGTGGGAGCATCTCTTCGCGGCTGGTGCTATGGGAGAAGTGTCCCGCCGTGCGGAGGTGCAGCTCTGTGTGGACAGCAGCGGTTGGAAAGGACAGAAGGGCCGAGCGGAGGAGACGAAGTTGCCAGATTACTCCGTGCCCCTCAGCGCCCTCGCCCGGATCGCGGAATGCAGACCCCCGGGGCCTGCTCCTCCTGCCGTCGGTGGAGAGGGAGATGCTTCTGCAGAGGGAACCTCCGGCGTCACCGTCGTGTGCGCGGGAAGGCGTGCAGGCAGGGCTCGCTCCAGGCCTGTTTGTGGCGGAGGGAGAGTGGTGTGCCTTCACGTTGTCCGGGTCGGAGGTTTCGCCCAGGAGAGCATCTTGGCGGAGGGCACAGCGCCCTGGCAGGTTAACGGCCAGGCCCCGGGGCCAGCCTCTCCCTGAGCCTGTGTTTGGGCTGCGGGGACAGGAACGTTCTGTTCTGCTGTCTGCAGGCAAGGCTGTCGCTGCTCCGGGCGCTGGCGGCTTTCTGGGTTGGGCCCCGGCCAGTGAGGACCGGCCCCGGCCCGATGGGCGCTGTCCAGGAGGAGCCGTGCTCCGGCAAGGCTCCCACGCATGGGTGCGTGGATGGTGGGAATCCACTAGGTCGTAGTTGGGGGTCCCGTGGGGAGGGGGCACCTGAGCAGGTGACCGGGAGGAGGTCGTGAGGACCCCTGCCAGCACGGCTTTGGCACCGGGGACAGGACTGGCCTTAAGAGGCCACAGAGCGCCCCTCGAAGACACCCCACTCTCCGCTGGGCTGGGACTTAGGGTCTGTCATGTCTATTGGTTCCGTGAGAATCACATTGTCTAGTTTCCGTACTCGAGGCTCCCGGCGCTGATGCCTTGATTGACCCAGCGAGGCTGCGCCGGGAAGGAAAGAGGACGGATTTCTGATTGCTTTGAGCCTCGGAGCTGGCGGTACGTGGTCCCAGTGGCCACAGGAGACTGGGCACAGGATTCACTCCTTCGCTGCCCTCCTCCAGGAGGTGTCGGCCACGCTTTCTCCCGGGAGCCGCAGGGAAAGGTGGGGAGATGCCGCGTCCGGTGCCCGCTCAGCCGTGGGTGCAGCTCCCTGCTCCTCAGAGCTCCCCGCCGGCTCTGGTCCACAGCAGGGCTGAGTGTGGGCTCCGGGGCCTCTGGGGAGAGGAGGAGGAGGGGGTCCTGGGAGCTGTGGGTGGGGGTGGGAGGTTGTGCACATGGGGCTCCTTCCCACAGCCGTGGGAGCCAGAGCCCGGCGTCTCCCGGCGACCGGAGGGAGCTCCTGGGCCTTGATGGCAGCGGCCTCCATGGGTGTAGAGCACCTTTTCCCTGCTCCCTCTGTCAGGGGTTGGTCTGTGCATCCGTGAGCCAGGAAGTTGGTTGGCAATGACAGAATCCTAACTTAAACAGGTTTAAGCAAAACAGGACGATTTGGGGGTCCAACACCTTAGGCGCTGCTGGGTCTGGGGGCCCAGGGGTGTCCTCAGGATGTGCTCTCTGCCTCTCTTCTCTCTGCTGCCTGCCCCCTGCAGCCTGGCAGCCAGTGACCTGCCTCCTCTGGCTGAGCAGCATCGGTGGGAAGAGACAGGGTCTTTCAGTAATTTCCACCGGAGTTGTCGGGCTGCTTCCCATTGGCGTGGGGTGGGCCAGGTGACCAGCCTTTAGCCAATGGACCCCCGGCCAGGAGGGGCGGGGGTGCCCTGATTGGCTGTGTCTGGATCTCATGTCCCTGGTCCACATGGCATGGGGTTTCCGAGGACCTCAGGGGAGCACAGGGCCTGGAAGCGGAGGAAGGCTGGCCTCTCCAGGAGAACGGGGTGCTGTCACAGAAGACGGGGGGACAGATGCTGGCGAGCGGAAATACAGGAGGCCCCGGCCACCTGCAGAGGTGAAAGAGGTGACGCCGGGCTGTCATCTTCCTTCCTCCGGGGAGGACGCGTGTGTGCTGCTTGTATGAGTCTTTCCAGAGCATGGGTGTCTAACCCACAGCCCCGCTCCCCAGTGGGGGGCTTATTGGTGTCTAACCCACAGCCCCGCTCCCCAGTGGGGGGCCTATTGGTGTCTAATCCACAGCTCCGCTCCCCAGTGGGGGGCCTATTGGTGTCTAATCCACAGCCTATTGCATTAGACTTCAACACAAATGAGGCTTATGTTGTGGACCCTACAAACAAGAACAAAAATACCGCTTTTGTTTAAAAAAAAAAAAAGCAAAACCCAAAAGCCATTGTGTTTATTTTAAAATCTTTATTGTTGAGAGTATTACAGATGTCCACCGTCCCCCCCCATTGCCCCGTACGATCTTTGGTTGACCCCTTCCCGCCTCCCCCTCACCCCTCCCCTCTGAGATTCGCAGTCTTTACATTTCAGGGGGTTCTCTCTCCCAGGTGAGCCTCAGGGGATGACAGGAACCAGAAATGCTTATCCATGTGGGTACCTTCCACCTGGAAACGCCACCCATTAGACATCCCTCCACAGAGACAGCAGCGGGAAGATCCCCATTCTCTCCCTCCCTCCCTCCCCCCTCCTCTCTCCTCCATCCCCACCCCCTTCTACCATACACAGGCTCTCCCCTGCTTTCCGTCAGGGGAGGTTTGTTCTGGCCAGCTGCTCTGGAGGGGGTCCAGGGAAGCTTGCTACATTCTGTTTCCCAAATTCCCCTTCAATTTCCTGTGGAATTCTTCACCTTTTATATCTTTTTTTTTTCTTTTTGAGGGGGTGGATTGTTAAGATTCCTTTCCCGTCCTGAGTCTGCTTCCTGTGTGCCCCCCAGAGGCGGCCTGTTTTCAGACAGAGACACGAACACGCTGCCTTCTCTGTCCCTCCTCGTTCTGAATGTGGACTGAGATGTGACCGGACCCGGGGTGTGGTCAGGAGGAGACTTCGCACGGAACACGAAAGCCGCCGCAGACTGGCTTTTGACATGTTATGGGAAGACTTTGGCTCGGGTCTCTCCAAGGCCTAGGGATGGGAAGGCTTCAGGCACGGTGTGATCAGGCTGCCGCCTGGCTCTCTCCTCTCCAGGAGGACGGGTGTTTCATCCGCTTTACTCCCGGGCGCAGTCTGGTCCCTTAGAACCGTATCCTGACCGTGAATATCAAAACTCACCAGGCCTTTCTCTGCGGGCTGGCTTGGCCCGGGGCAGTACAGAGCCTTGGGTGAGAGAGGCGTTCTCTCCGTCTCTTTCTCCTTAGCTTCCCTTTCTCTCTCTCTCCTTTTCCTCTCCCCACTCCCTCCCAGCAGTCCCCAGACTTCCATTAGCCTCTTACTCAACCTTCGCAACTGTGCATTCCCCCCTCCCATCCCTCATCTTACAGCAAAGGGAGCGGACATGAGGCCAGAACTCGGAAAGAATGTGCCTCGAGACTGCCCTCCTCCCTTTCCCCCCTCAGAGACCCGACTGCAGGTCTTTCTCCTCCCAGCCCCGGCCTCCCTTTCCGTTTACATTTCAGGGAAACAGCTGTCCCCCGCCAGCTGGCCGGGGGGCCGGCATTCCTTCGCTGGCCCCGCTGCTCTCTCTATACGTCCCCACCCTGGCAGCCCGCCCCCTGCTCGCCGTGGCCGCTGCCAGTTTTTACAAAATGGGAACACGTGGCCCAGAAAACCCGAGTCCCCCTTCCCCCAGGGCCGCCTCGGGCCAGGGCCCGGGCTCAGGACACGGATGGGCTCAGAGTCCAGCTGCGAACTTAACCCTTTAGCCCCCGGAGCGCCCCAAGGCAGCTCCGTCCCCCCTCAGAGGACTAAAACTGCGCCTTCCTGGTGCGCCCGCTGCACTTCCAGTTATTTCTCTCAAACGCGTAAAACTCTGCTCTCTCAGTAAAGCGTGCTCCTCCTGGGGCTGGCCCTCCGGAGGCGGGAGGGCGTGTTTCCTTTCCTTGCCGCCCCCCGAGGATGGGGCATCGGGACGCGCCCCAGGGACGGCGGGCTCCCAGGCCCTCTGGAAGCCCCGAGTCGGTGAGCCCGGTCCGGGGGAGGCGGCGGCCTGACCGGCACCAGCAGAAATTCCGTGGTTTGAACGAACATCCAGACCCCGCCATCCACGGCCGCGCGTGGCACACCCCACCGCGGTGCCAGGGTTTAGAGTGGGATCTGCTGCCGGGCACCACAGCAGGAGGCGCCAGGCGCTGCCCTCGTGGCCTGGAATTCGAAGGAGGAGCCAGGGGCGGGGCCAAGGCTGCCCCCATGCTCCGCCAGCCACATCCTCTCTGGACCTCAAATCTCCTAGGCTCTCTGAACCCCGAGGAAGAGACGAGGCCCTTAGCAGCCTGGACCCCAGTTGTCTTTTCCCCGCCACCCCAGTGTCAGTTATTCTTTGGGGGGCAAGGGGGAA
>PVJN01011720.1:31903-53374 GCA_004026805.1 Lasiurus borealis
GGGTACCTAGGACAGTTTCGGTAGTGGGGGAGGGGGCGGGATCAGGCCTGCAGGGAAGGACAGTTGGAAGGACCCAGGCCTGCAGGGGAGGGCAGTTATGGGCAATCAGGCCAGCAGGGAGGGCAGTTGGGGGTACCTAGGGCAGTTTGTGGGGCGGGAACCAGGCCTGCAGGTGTGGATGGTTGGGAGCCAGCAGTCCTGGATTGTGAGAGGGATGGCCAGCTATCTGTTTAGGCCCGACTAAACAGATGGTCAGACACCCCTCAAGGGGTCCCAGATTGGAGAGGGTGCGAGCTGGGCTTAGGGACATCTGTCCCCCCACCCCCCTGCATCAATTTCGTGCACCAGGCCTCTAGTAATAAATATTTAATGTGTGCCCCCTTCTGTGACTACTGGCTGTGGACCCAATGGGCTGCAGTGGTTCCTTTTATGGAACCAGAGATGGGGACTTGTGGGTCAGTTCCGTGACAGTCAGCGCCGTCTGCCTGAGCCAGGAGATTCCTCTCCCCCCACCCCCCGTTTTTAAATAGGGCTGGACGCTATGAAGCCTTGGACAAAAGCAAACATTCTTTCTTTCTTAAAGCCGACAGCGCACTCCGTGTCCCGGGCAGTGAGACGACGAAGCTGGGAGGGTGGGGGAGCGGGTACCGGAGTCCCGTGCTGACAAGTGCACCAAACAGGGCGCACACATGACAAAGCCCACGTGTGTGGCTGCCAGCCCTCTGGCAGCCGGGCCAGTGCAGGTGGGGGGCGTCTGGGTCCTGTCTCCGTGGCCTCGGCCCTGCTCGGGGGCTGGCAGATAGGAACGGCCGAGAGCTAAGCCAGGGAGCACCCCGCTGGCTCCCCAGAAGGTGGCCCTCCGGCTGATGATCGGAGGGAAAAGAGGAAAAACAATCCCAAGAAGCAGGTACAGTGGTACCTCGAGATACGAGTCCCCTAACATACGAGATTTTTGAGATACGAGCTGTCGAGCGAGCGATTTTTGCTTTGAAATACGAGCAACATTTGAGATAGGAGTCATCGCGAGGATCGGCCGGCTGCACACGACCCACCAGTTTACCGAGACTCGAGCGTCTCATAGTTTCCCACGCCTCAAGGTGACGGAACGAATTAAACTCGTATCTCGAGGTACCACTGTACTTGGACCAGAGTGCCCGTTGGGGCCGAAACTCCTGGTCCCTGGACGGCCTTGCTCAGCTCCCCATGGGGGGGCTGGAGGGTGTCTCCCCCACATCGCTGAGTTGGGGCAGGGCTCGGGGCCGTGCTTTCTGGTCTCGGCTTCGGGTTCCCAGCGGTCCCGGTGAGCCAGGCAGCCGGCGGACCATCCTCTGCCTCCGAGCAGCCGCGGGCTGTGGGGTCAGCGTGGGAGGGAGACAGGGCAGAAGGACGTGTTTTCCTTACACAATTCCTCGCGGGTGCTTCCCTGCCAGACTGCCCGGTGTCCCCCGTGCCCCCGGCCGCTTCGTCCCCGCAGCCCCTCCCCGGGGACGCGTGTGCGTGCTGTCCTGTCCTTGGCCCCGCTCCCTGGCTGGGCGGAGAGCACTGCTCGGCCCCGGGCGCTGTGCTCTGAGTCTACGGCTCCCAAGGGCCTCCGCCCCAGCCAGCTGCCCAGAAGTGCATCGGCCGTGGATTTCAGAGAGTAAGGCAGGCTGATGCTCTACCCAGTGAGCCACACCGGTTTTGTCATAAAAATACATCTTTATTGTTGAGAGTATTATATGTGTCTCCTTTCCCCCACTGCCCTCTCCACACCCACCCCGGCAAGCCTTCACCATGCGAGGGCGTTTTTCATTCTTTCCACCCGGAGCTGGTGTATCTCCCAGGCGTGTTTCCTGCCGATAGGAAGGGAAGGGTGTGTGTCGTCATGGTCACTTGTTTCCTGGGGGCCGTGGCCAGGGGAGAGGGTGAGGTTCCAGGGTGTTTGTCGTCGATGGTGTTTGTGAGATTCCAGAACAGAGGTGTGTCTCCAGGCCCCCGCACGCTCACCTCCTGAGTTTGAGGGTGAGTGTCTGTAAACCTCATCCCTCAGCCCGGGTGGTGCTCCCGGGGAGGGCCCGTGAGCCCGGGGTGGGCAGGGCAGCGGGTTCACGCCCAGCACCAGCGCCGAGACAGGCTTTAATTTGCCTCTGAGACGCCTGAGGAGGAGGCAGGCCTATTTATGGAGCCGCAGACCACTCAGGGCGACCCCGCACCTTCAGATGTTGCATGCCTCTCTGTGGAGGGATGTAATTACCCTTCCCTTGGCCGCGAGCTTTCCCAATGCAGAGCGGCTCCTACAGCCAGCGTGACCTGGTTGACCTCACGGAGGGGTGCCCGGTGATCCTAGCCGGCCACTGGAGGCTCAGAGAGGGCGGGGTGTATGCAGCCGAGTCCAGGATCAGGGAGGGCTGTCTGCTGCTGAAACGAACTGCCTTCTTCTCATCAAAATGTTCTTGAGTTGCCCAGCCAGCATGGGACAGTGGTCGACCTACGAACCAAAAGATCCTGGTTTGATTCCCAGTCAGGGCACTTGCCTGGGTTGGGGGCTCAAGCCCCAGTGGAGGGCATGCAGGAGGCAGCCAATCATTAATTTTCTCTAATCATTGATGTTTCTATGACTCTCTCTCCTCTCCCTTCCTCTCTGAAATCAATATAAATATATTAAAAAAATATAATCCATATATATAAAAAGCCAGGGGCCCTCACAAGCAAAACAACTGGATGGATGACTGAACAGGCTACATGGGGTGAACAGGCCAGCAGAGGGGGGAACAATTGGGGGTGACCAGGCTAGCAGGATGGCAGTGAGGGGCAACCAGGGCAGAAGGGGAACAGTGAAGGGCAACCAGGCTGGCAAGTAGAGACAGTTAGGGGTGTTCAGACCCATGGGGGAGGCATTTAGGGGCAACCATGCTGGCAGCGGGGCAGTGTGGGGCAATCAGGCCAGTAAGCAGAGGCACTTAGAGGTGATCAGGCAGCGGGAGGTGGGAGGGGGGCGGCATTTAGGGGCAGCCAGGCAGGTGAGCTGTTAGAAGCCAGCAATCCAGGATTGTGAGAGGGATGCCCAACTGTTGGTTTAGGCAGTCGAACACCCCTGAGGGGTCCTGGATTGGAGAGGGTGCAGGCCTCCCCTCTGCCCCCCAGATTTCGTGCACGGGGCCTCTAGTAAAGAAATAAAAAGAAAATGTTGCTGAGTGGTTGAGAGTGCCCCTGGTGGCCAAAGCTGGAACCATTTGAGCAGCAGCACAAAGTCCCAGCATTGCATCATAACCCAGGCATGCCTGTCCGCCCCTCCGCGCCCCTCACGTCTTGGCCGGCTCGCTCTCTTCCTCCCCGTCCCAGTGTTCCTTCTGGATCCTGTTTATAAAACGTCAACGCTCCTCTCCCCCACGGCCCTCAGCTCCCTCACCCTGCACCGCGTCTCTCCGCAGCCCGGGCCCCGCCTGCGGGCGGTACCTCCACCGGCTGGTCTAGTCCCGGTCCGTTCCCCTGGACCAGGAACCCTGCGGTGCAGGAAGTGTGTTTTACCCACGGATGCCTCCCCAGAGCCTGGGTCAGGGTCTGGCACACGGTAGGCCACCGGCAACGACTTATCGAACGAACAAGCAAACGTGTTGCATTTTGGCGACCGTCTGCACGGTTAACCGGATAGATGTCATTCTGGGCTCGGCACAGAGGAAGCTGGAGCTCAGAGCCGTGGTGATTTATAGGCAGCGCACAGCTGCTCCGTGGCCAGCTGGAGTGCAAACGCGTCTTTCTCTGCTCAGTTCGGGCTCATTCCACAAGGACATACATCTCAGCCACGGCCCATCCCATCCTGACAGACAGCCAATATGGACAGAAACCAGACACAGGCATCCGGCAGACCCTGAAGCCTGCTCTGCTCTGGCTTTCCAGGGGTGATATCACAAAAAGAGGGGGGATAGAAGGCCTCCTGATGCACGTGGTTTCTTTAAAGTTTGCCGTGGGTGGAGAGGAAGTGGGAGCTCAGCGAGGGAGGGAGTGAGCAGCAGGGAGAGGTGTGGCTTGTGGCCAGGGGTGCCTGCCCGGGATGAGGGTGGTAGGGTCCTGTCTAACAAGTGAGGGGAGATCTCCCCAGCACCAGATATGAGCTTCCTAAGATCCTCAGACCGAGAGGAAGTTTGTGCAGGCACCGAACCAGTATTTGTTGGGTTGCCAACTGTGTGCCTGGATGGAGGACTGAACAACCCTTTGCTTTCCTCTCGACGAGGAAAAGGAAGTCTGAGCCAATTAGCACCAGCTGAGTGGGTTGCAGGAGACCAGGGGATTTGCTGTCGAGGGCCCATTCGGAGGTTTCTCAGATGACCTCCTTGCGGAGGGCAGAGCTGGGAATCGGTGAGCTGTCTGGTTGGAGACGCAGCTGCGTGCACACACATGAAGCCACGGAAGGAGGAGATTACAGAAGGCTACCCCCGCGGGCGAGATGAGAGATGACCAGAGTTTGGCAGGCCCGATGGGAGAGTCCAGGTGCCAGGATCCTCAGTCTATCCAGAAAAATCCATTTGTACCCTCTCGTCAGACACCCGGGCTGCGTTCCCTCCCCTTTTCTTCTTCGGTGGTCATGTGACCGAGTTCTAACCAATGACAGGTGAATGGGAGTCAGGAACGCGACTTCCAGATGTGGCCCCGAGCACCTCCCCTCTGAGGACTCTTTAACATGGCGGAGCCTGGGCCCCCGAGGGGCTGTCCAGGGTCAAGTCGTTGCTGACCTGAATCCCCCTCCCGGATTCCCACACCGAGAGCCTGGGACCTCATAGTCCGCTTTAGAGATTTGGGATTTTCGGTGTTTTGGAATGATTCAAAAATTCCACAGGCTTTTTGGAGTTGAAGAAAGAGACTGGGTGAGGAGGCTTCTCATTTTGCGGGGAGGTTGTGAGGCCAGAAAGACGGACGTACAGGGTACGTGGGGCCGTGCCTGCGTGAAATGGCGCTCTTAGGGTCGCTGCTATTATCCGGCCTTAAAGATGGGAGGGAGCATAGACTAGGAGCGGGGAGCCGAGTCTTCATCCTGAAAACGTTTCAGGAAACAGCAAGGCCCAGACCAAAGAAAGACACCCCCGGATGGTGATTGAACCGTGTCTGCAAAAGACCCCGCCCTCCCCGCGTCCCTGGCCGGCACTCTCGGTCTCTGTGGTGGGCTCCCTTTTAAAGGTCTTGAACCCATTCTCACATGCAGCAAGAAGGCCCCCTCTCGATACCCTGTCCCAGGACGAGAACGCGAGATCCCGAGGGCTCTGCCGGGCAGGCGGCGTCCCTTCCCGAGAGCACGGGCTGTCCTGCACTCGGAGTCCCCGCTCGGGGCTGGCCGCGTGCTGTGCTGAAGGCACGTGCTCCGTGTGCCTCTCCCCTGGAGGCTTTTAAAGGCGCCCTGAGGTCCCCACAGCGTGCACTGATGTCATCTAAACAGCGGGATGCTTTCTGCATGAGCCGCGGGGAGCGGAGTGGTCTGCGGGAACAGCCAAGGAGCCATTGTGTCAACAAGACGGACAGCCAGCAGCATCCCCTAGGTCCCCCGTTAGCACGGGACAAGCACAGCCCTGGGGCGGGAGAGGCCTGGGGCGGGAGTTGGGTTGACCAGATGGCCGCACTGCTCTGGAGCAGGTACCTGGACTGACGTTGCGGTGGGTCAGGTGTGTGGGTACCTTGGATACCAGCTCTTTCACCTCCCCCTGGGCCCTTCCTGTCCCCACAGGGGAAGGTTATTCCGATCACTTTATTGATTTTTTCTGGGACTCACGGCCTAAAGCGTTCCTCATGGCTGAGCAGGGCGGGGCGACTTTCGGGAGGTGAATTCGGGGTTGGTCTCCCTCTGACCACAGTGTTTCCACTCCTTCTGCGTGGACTTGGGGTGGTGAGAGCAGTGGGGTGAGCTCAGAAAGGCTAGCTCAGGGGGTTCCAGCTGTCACAGACCAGAGAGGGCGCAGTGAGGGTCGCTGGGCCACACACTCACAGCCTTGCGGGGGGAGTGGGTATCTCAGAGAGCGCCCGGCTCCTCCCCCCATGCCCCGCCCCTCCCCCTGGGCTCCCATCAGCTGTCACATTACTCACCAGGCCCTGAACATTCTGTGCTTGGCAGATGGAGTGTCTTGGCAGCGCAGTCCTGATCGTCTCCTTCTCGCCCCGCTTTTTGGCTTATCTTCCGGGGCCCCCTGGGTGACCTCACCCCTCAGGACCTCCTGACCGCCCCCAGGCCTCTCCACCCACACCGGTGGGTGCTCAGCGCCCGCTGTCCGGTCAGCTCAGCACTTGCCAGTCCGCCCGGTCTCCCTCAGGCGGCATCTGGCCCTCGGTACCGGGAGAGGCCCTCGGCACATGACACCCCAGTTTGCTGCAGATGTGTTTCTGTCCCGCCCTCAACCCCTCATCCCTTTCAGGGTGGGATCCCTTTGACATCAGGACCCATGCACCTGGACCATTTACACTTTCTCCCCCAGCCCAGCAGGGCACGTGGGAGACAGCAGTCGGCGCTCGGGTGTCAGGTCCCCGGCTTCTCCAGGTGTGGGCTTCGGAACTCCCGATTGCCAGGTTGCGTCTGGGGACCCTGCGGTCAGACAGGCGGGGAGAGGCCTGCCGCACCAGCGTCTCCAAGCCTCGACCTCGTCGCGGGTCGCCACGAGGGAGATGGGCGTGCAAGGTTTTCCCCGGGTGTGCAAGGTTTTCTGACCGCGAGCTCTTCCCCATGGAGAACCTTGAGGGGCCAAGACATGGAGGGGTGCGTTTTGGAAAACCCTGCCTCAGGCCCCTCCCGGGGAGGGCATGATTCAGCGCCTGCCTCCTAGGCTCTGACCTGGTTGCAGGCATCCGTCTGGCCCAGAGGGAGCGCCCCGGAAGGCGGGCCAGGGTAACAGACACGAGGGCAGCGGGCTGGGGTGGGAAAGGCAGCGGGTGGCAGGTCAGGAAGACCTGGGCACTCCCTAGGGGTGTGGGGAGAGATGTTGCCGATACCGGAGGCAAACAGGGGAGCAGAGCTCACGGCCTGAGGCGCCGCCCGCCAGTGACCCAGGGGGACAGAGCGGGAGGGGCTCCCCGGGACGAGGAAGAACCCTCTGCCGGTATGAGCAGGACCAGGCCCGGTTCCGTCTGGACCCGTCCCCGCCTGCACCTGGGGGCGATGCCTGAAACAGTACCCCAACATCCCTCATCCTGGAGACCGGCTTCCGGTGGTCCTGAGGCCGTCGTTCTGCGACCCCCAGGAGCGGGCAGCCGGCAGCTGGACCCACAGCCCTGCCTCCTGCTCCGTCCGCCCCCAAGGTCCCGCCTCCATCCATCTCCTTGTTGATCCTCCCTCCGCGCTCTCTCACCCTCCGCCTCAGTACCCTGCCCGCCTCTTCCGGCCCCTCCAGGCTGCACGCCCGGGCTTTGCCCTGTTCTTCCTCTTCCTCACTCTCTTCTCCAGCGTGGCTGCTCCACACGGCCAGGCCCCAGCCCCCCACTGCTGGTCTCCCCGCTCCCTCTCCTGTTTCTTCACACTAAGCACGCGGAGTGGTGTGCTCGTAGGACTGAAAAGAAATAATGTCGCCCAGCCAGCATGGCTCTGTGGTGGAGTGTCGACCTTTGAACCTGGAGGTCCACGGTTCGATTCCCGGTCAAGGGCACAGGCCCAGGTTGCAGGTTTGATGCTCAGTAGGGGGCATGTAGGAGGCAGCCAATCAGTGATGCTCTCTCACTATTGATGTTTCTCTCTCTCTCTCTGTCCATTTCTCTCTGAAATGAATAAAAATATGTTAAAAAATATAAATAGTGTCTGTCTTTCATCCATGAACTTGCCTGGCTGACCACCGTGTCCCAGGGCCTAGGTGAGGCCGGGCACAGCGGCTCCTCGGTGAGCTGACGGTTGAAGGATGTGCTTTCTAGACAACGTGGCTGGCTTATCTGGCTGGGGGTGGCGGGAAGAGGTGTCTGTGGGCCCCCCACTTTCTGGAGTGGGATTGTCTCCGTGGCGGGCCTGGGTAGAGGGGTGGGCGGCTGGCCACGGCTGCGGCACAGGCGAGGCTGCCCTCGGAGTCCGGGTGCGGATGGACGGCCAGGCAGAGGGCCTTGCCCAGAGCCCCAGCGCCCGTGGGAGCCCATCTCCCGAGGGGTCCCCTCTGGAGACTCCTCCTGGGAGGGTCTTCCCACCCCCAGGGGAGCATTTTCCGAACCCCCCACACCTCCACTGCGGGGCTCTGCAGGGGCGGGGGAACCGATCTTGTGTTTTGCAGCAGCTGCCGGGAGCGCATGGAACTCTGGCCCCTCTGGCAGCAGGCACGGCTCGGGGCTTGCAGTCTGCGGGCGCGCTCACCACACCCGGGTTCAGGCCGCTTCCTTCCTTCCTCCCTCCCCCACCCTTTGGCTCCTGGTTCGGTGTCCTGGCGCACGGTGCAGCCCCGTCAGCCACATCAAAGTCCTTCTGCAGGGATCCGGGCGTTTTCCAAAAAGGAGGTGAAATGCATCCTCCTATGTAATGAGAGAGGAATATGCTAACGGCATAACGACCCACTCATGGCTCTGCAGGAGGGTGGGGCCGCTAACTGCAAGCAGGTGGAGGAGACCCACAGGAGGGGCAGGGCGGCAAGCTGTGGTGCTGGCCTGTCACAGCGGAGGTGAGACGGGGTCTGCGATGGCTGCACACCTCAGGGCGCCCCTCCTCACAAGCCCCGCCCATTATATTGGCTCTCAGTTCCCTTGGGAAGCTGGGATCCTCTGTCTCTCCCGCTCCGCTCCACTCTGGCCTGCATGGAGCATCTCCATGCTGAGCATCCGACCACACCTGGCAAGGGAACTGAGAGCCAATATAATGGGCTCGGCTTGTCCGGAGGGGCGCCCTGAGGTGTGGATGGATCACTGGCAGGAGGTACGCTCAGAGACAGGACAGGACCCAACTAGAGGACAAGGCCTGTGCAGCCACCGCAGGCCCCGCCCCACCTCGGGACTCTGTGTCTTCTACGCCCCCAGCACCGGGCTGTGGCGATTTGCCGAGGGCTGTGACCTCTGAACCTGACCTCCAGGTTCAAACGCATCCGCACCATCTGGCCACTCCGTGTCTATCCTATAGAATAAAAGTTTAATAGGCAAATTGCCCATTTGACCAGGAGTTCGACCGGCAGGCAGGCCGGCCAACCGCCCATGTCCCCTCCCTCTGGCCTGGCTGGCCGGACCCCACCCATGCACGAATGGCCATCGGAGGTCTCTTTCTGGCCGGGGGACCTCTGCCAAGGTCACTTGAAGGCCGACGGCCACCTATCCACTGCTGGGGTGATCCTGAAATGGCTTCTCCTGTGGATTTATCTTGTCTCTGGCAACGTCAAGTCTTCATTGCAAGGCCTTCCCGGGTCCTGGCCCTTTGCCTTTTTCCTCTCTCACCCGCCCACCGGGGGCCGTGGCATCGCGTGGCTGAGAGCTGTGCTCGCCTGCGATCCGTCTTATTCTGTAACAGTGAGAGGGGAAAGGAAGACGAGCGACATTTTCCTGGGCCACCGTCTACCACGCCAGGTGTCTCCCGTGGACTCCTGAGTCTCCCACCCCCAGCGGGGCCTTTCCTGCAGGCGCTGTCTGACCCCGGGACACCCCGCCGGGAGCTGAGCACAGCATCACGCATTCGCTGGGAGGATGCTCAGGGCCACTCCAGCCAGGCCGTCCCCAGTTCTGTCCCGGGGGGACCTTGCCCCGCTGACCTCACTGTGCGGTGGAGCGATGGCGGGCTGCTCCCCTCGAAGGGCTTCGGGGCGGATCCCCGACAGGAGCTGTACCCCAGGGTCAGAGCAGTGCCTGCTGGGTAAGCCCGCCCCCGTCCTCGCTCCCGCCCAGTAGGTGTGAATGTTTGCTCTCAGTGTCAGTCACAGCGTGAGCATGGCGGCTACTGTTAGTGTAAACCGCGGTTTCCTTCCACCTGACAGTTCCTGGTGAGAATCACGGTGCTGGCAGCCGGCATGGCTCCTAGGAACCAGGAGGTCACGGTTCGATTCCTGGTCAGGGCACAGGCCTGGGTTGCAGGCTCGATCCCTAGTGCGGGGCGTGCAGGAGGCAGCCGATCAATGACGCTGTCTCATCATTGATTTCCTCTCTCTCCGTCCCTCTCCCTTTCTCCCTAAAATAATAATAATAATAATAATAATAATAAAGAGTGCCCACGTCTTTGGTTAAAGCTCTGGAATGGGTCTTAGAGGGAGGGGGAGTGTGCGTGTGCATGCACCATGTGTGCTGTGGAGCTCAGACAGCAGGGAACGTGATAGCTGTCCGGGCAGGGGAGTACCAGGTGCGGCGAGGGCACAAAGGAGGCCTGTCCACGCTGTGCGGCCCAGCCAGGCTCGCCGAGCAGGTGCCCAGCCTGGCAGAGGAGGGCACGCCGGCGGGGGAAGGGAGAGCGGTCAAATGCTCAGCCTGGCAGGGTTCGCCTGGTCCGAGGACTGAGTTCAGAAGGGGCAGTGGCAGGGAGTGCGGAGGGCTCTCGGCCATAAAGGGGTTCCCTCCCGATCCAGTCCAAGGCGGGTTCTCCCCTGCCGGGCCCCCCTACAACACTCTGCCGTGGTTGGCCATCCTCCACCCTTCCCCTCACGCCACGTGGCAGCCTGTGTCCACAGCTACGTGTTCCCATCTGCGTGTCCCCCCAGGACCAGGGAGGGAGGAGCCCGCAGGTGCATGGGCGGGAGGGCGCCAGAAGCAGCAGGGACCCCGGGACAGAGCGGAGGAGGCGAGGCTCTGGAGATGCCAGACCTTCGGGGCCTCCTCGGACCCCCGCCCGGCCTGCGGGGTGACCCCGCGCCTGCAGCGGCCCCTGGCAGCGCACCCCGGGAATCCGGTGGAGCACGTGGTCGGGGACCTCTCAGCCCTCCCCTCGGAGGCGCCCCGGGTGCTGTCCGTCACAGCAAGGCCCACGGGGCCCCCGTCCCCTCTGACTCTCCCCCCAAAGTGCGGCTGGCCTTGCTCCGTGCCATCCGCACCGTCTCCCCGGCCACCGCCCGGCCATCTGTCTGCAGGCTGTCAGGCAGCTGGCAGGCGCGGGGGATGCGTGTGACCACGGAATGCAGGCGTCCGCCACCTCCAGCGGGGACAGGGGCCCGGACCTCGCCCACCCTCACCGCAATGACAGTAAAAACACCGGCAATGATCGGGGCGTCCATTCGGGGCCTGGCGCTGGGCGGCCCTCTCCTGCCACCTCCGTGACACCCGCAGGGCGGGTCCTGCCTTCCGGAGAGGAAGCAGATGGGGGTCACTGCGCCCGGTGCTTGACGCCGGCACCCCGGGACCCCTCTCTGGCCTCAGTCCGGTGGCCTGGACGTCCCTCCGTATCAGCGCCTACGTGTCTCTTCTCCAGACAGGCGTGCTGCGGCATTGTGGGAAGATCTCAGCCTAGCGTCCATCCGAGGCCAAAAATAAGCAGCGACCTGTTGGGGGATGTGGTGGGGGGCGGCTGGGGGGTGTGAGCGAATGGCTGGGACAGAGAGGAGCAGGGCGACCTGCTCTCCCGTTGCCCCCACGGACCCTCATCGGTCTCCCCTGCGCCCGCGGGACACGTGGGCCCGAGCCACAGCCTCGCTCACTCAAGCCATGCGCAGCGAACACCCTTGGACGTGCATCTCCACGATGTGTCCTGCAAGGGAACCCCCAGACGTAGACACACTGGCATAGGGTGGGAGGGTAAGGGGGGTTGATATGGGCTGGATTTCAGGAATGACGCGGAAGGAGCACCTTCTCCCGGAGGCCACGCCAGACACAGCCCCTGCTGGCCGGCCCTCCGGGGCATCGGAGGGGGACTGTCCAGCCGCGAGGACCTCGCTGGAATGGAGGCCTCATCCAGACGGTCTCCCCTTAGTTCAGGCTCTGGCAGTGCCACCTGCCGCCCCTGCCCTGCCCGCCCGGCTGTCTCTTCCCCGCGGCCTTGAAATCCCTGGAAGAGTGTCGCAACAAAAGCCACAGGGATTTTATTTTATGTTTTTTTGTAACAAGTGAGATCCAAGAGAAAAGCCTGGAAACAATTAGGACTCCACCTTCCCGCGGGTTCAGCGCGAGGAGATGCCTGGAGAGCCGAAGGCGGGGCTGGTCCTGTCCTCCTCCCCGGGACGGGCGGCGGGGCGGCCCCTCAGCCCCTTGCGGAGCTCACAGTCTGCGGAGGGGAGAGGGGTTCGGACTGGGCTCTCCCCACCTGCCCAGGGACCTGCTGCGTCAGAATCATCTAGAAGGTTTTCAAAGATCCAGGGCCCAGCCTGGGGCTTCCTGGGTGGGTACGAGAGGTGGCCATTGTGTGAAGCAGAGGCAGCAGCTTCCGCGGTCTAGGGGCGAGACCAGGCGTTGTGTGTGGCCTGTGGAATCAGGTCTGCACCTTAAAGAAAGGCTCTGAAAATCGGGAAATCTCGCTTTAAAACCCAGATTCCGTCTCTCTGAAAAAGCCTCACACTTAGCTTTTTTTTTTTTTTAATATATTTTATTGATTTTTTACAGAGAAGAAGGGAGAGGGATAAAGAGTCAGAAACATCGATGAGAGAGGAACATCCATCAGCTGCCTCCTGCACGCCCCCTACTGGGGATGTGCCCACAACCACAGTATGTGCCCTTGACCGGAATCAAACCTGGACCCTTCAGTCCGCAGGCCAACCCTCTCTCCACTAAGCCAAACTGGTCAGGGCGTGGCCTTTTTATTTTTATTTTTTTTACATGTATAATACAGTAACCGTTTTAATCTTTTTAAAAAAGTGTACAGTTCAGTGGCATTAAGTTTATTCACATTGCGAGCAGGATGCTTTTGACAAGGTATACAAGGTATACATGCACAGAATGTGCGTTAGCCGGCGGTGTGTGTTTTCGGCGACGCTTCCATTCACAGGCGGCTGTGAGTGGTTAAGTTTTGGGGGAGCCGAACGTTATCCATGGATTTCCCTCTGCTGGGCAGGGGGGGCTGGGTGTCCCCCTAATCTCCTTGCCTGTGTTTCTTGCTGACATTCGAAAGCGTGTGAGCTGCTGCCACCTACAGGCGAGCTGAGGTGCTGCAGCCCAGCTCTATTGGGTGCTGGTAGAGAACGTGGACAGGGGATGAGCTCACCATGGGTGCTACATGGTCCCTTGGAGTTGAAGGTGGTTCTGAGGTCACCAAGGCCACTGGCACCCAAGGAGAAGGCCCTGCCCCACCCCCGGGAGGCGTGAGCAGCGGGGTCAGAGGCCTGGGCCCCGGGGCTCACCTCTCCGGAGGCAGAGACCCAGGGGGAACTCCTGTCCTGGCTTCGCTTCTCCCATTCAGACGTTTAAATGGAGAAGTGGCTGCCCCCCTAGGCTGGGAGGACAGGACACATCAGCAAGTCCCAGGAGCTTCTGAGCAGCGTGTCCCAGTGGGGCCAGCACTGACCTTGCGGAATCTCGTTGGAGCCTCCTGGAGGTCACCCCCTGTGCGCCCCAGGGGACCAGGGGGAGGCCCTGCAAGCCCAGGGATTGGCTGAAGCCCCCCGCAGGCACGGGGGGGGGGCAAAGGGGCTGCAGTTAAGGGTCCAGAGCGTCCCACCTGCGCCCATTTCTCCCTGCGGGCTTTTCTGGGACAGGTCAAGCCGGTTGCAGCCAGACCTTGGCACCTCCTCCCCCCACCTTCCCCGTCCCTCCCTCCCCCCCAGGGCTCCCCGGTGTTCAGTGTTTCCAGGCTGCAGTGGCCTGGGTTGGGGGAGGGTTTTTGACCGAGTCAGCTGGGTGTTGTTTATGGGCTGGGTTTCTGTTTTAAGGTAAACACCAGGGTGAATTCCAGGGCAGACGGGGTTCCGGTGGCATTCGCAGGTGAAGGAAAATGAGCATCGCGTTGACTAGTGTCCTGGTGAGAAACCAGGGGGTGTCAGAAACCAACTTTTTTAAAAGCCAAAGGCATGAAGTTAGTTCTCGAGAGGGGCAGGGCAATAAAGCAAAAATAAAATGCAGGCGTTCAGGCCCTGGCCGGTGTTGCCCAGTGGTCAGGGCCGCTGCCTGTGGACTGAAGGGCCCCAGGTTCGATGCCAGTCAAGGGCACAGGCCTCGGTGCAGGCCGGATCTCCGTGCAGAGGCAAGCAAGGGATTTGTCTCTCACATGGATGTTTCTCTCTCTCTCTCTGTCTCTCCTCCTCCCTTCCCCTCTCTCTAAAAGTCGAGGGGAAAATATCCTCCCCCGAGGAAGGATTAGCCGAAAGGTACATGTATGTACTCAGAGTCACGTAACCAACAGGCATGTAACGGGAGCCGAGAGCTGCCGTTTCCTGAGTCTCCTCCCTGTGCGGGCACCGGTTTTCCCGCTCGGGATCATTCCCTGGGAATTAGCCAGACCCTCGGCCTTGCCGGTACCCACTGTGTGACCTGGCGCGGTGAGCTTGCCTCTCTGAGCCTCCGCTGTCCTCATCTGTAAAATGGGGAGAATGTCGGCCCTGCCTCAGGGCCTGGGTGAGGGTGGCGGGAGCTGAGTCTCAGGAGGCATGCAGTGCAGTGTAGACGTGTGCCTCCCCCTAGCCCCGGCCCCATTAGCAGCTCTGACCTGGTGCCTCGCACGGCGGGGCCGGTGAGGGCTTTTGCCTCATTTGTGGATGCGTGTCCTGGGCTCACAGCCACACAGCGGGTTCGAGGCAGAGCCGAGGCTGGAACTCACATTCCCACCTGGGAAAATGGCCCCGGTGAAGGATGGTGGGTGGGGTGGGGTGGGGGTGTGGCTTCAGGCAGGGGTGCTGGGAGGAGGTGAGGCTCCTGGGGGTGGAGCGGGCTTCTGCCTCCCGCGTGTCATGAGAAGAACATGGTTGTTGCCGTGAGGTTGGGTGTCCGAGAAGCAGTCCATTCTGGAGGCTCTGTCGCCGCGGTTAGGAAAACCCCTCGATGTTCCCATTGGATTTGGAATGTGAGGTGCCCCCGCCCCTCAAGCTGAGCTGGTCCCCCCACTCCTTCTTCTGGGCCAGGGGTCCGCAAACTCATTCGTCCGCAGAGCCAAATGTCAGCAGGACAACGATGGACATTTCTTCCGAGAGCCACATTTTTTAAACTTAAACCTCTTTTAACGCCGCTTCTTCAACATAGACTCGACCAGACCGTGGTGTTTTGTGGAAGAGCCACACTCCAGGGGCCAAGAAGCCGCCTGTGGCTCGAGAGCTGCTGTTTGTGGACCACAGGTCTAGGCCATGCTTTGTAAAATCCCCTTCATGCTGAAACGAAATGACATGCATCCACACACACACAATAATACATCGCCCTGATTGTCATGGAAAAGAGAAACAAAGTCGCGTGTGATAAAATCACGTATGTGTCAATGCCGGACGCGTGGGCAGGACCACGAGGCGAGGGGTGGGGTGGAGAGTGGGAGGGGGAGATATTTGAATGGATCAGACCCATGCTCTGAGCTCTGATAGATGAGTGTGGATTTCAGAGGAGTGAGATGATCATCAGCTGGAGATGGTTGAAACGTCCTTCGTAGAGTTAGTAGTTTGAAGTGAGTCTGTCCGCTTATATATACCAGAGAACCCTCTGGAAATGCAGGCAGACACAGGTGTGTCCCCCGGCCTACCGGGCACCTGGGGTAGCTCTGCCGTCACCGGCGTGTTTTTCCTGAAATGGTGATTCATGTCTTGGTCGAGCTCCAAATGAAACAGAGGACCATCTTCTCTACATTCACACAGGGGCTCCTTTCTGGGAAACTCGGTGTAAGTTACACGGTGCCCCAAACCAGACAACACGCCGCGTGTTCCTGTGTCACGCTGAGCAGGCTCCGGGGTCAGGTCATTCATTGCACGCAGGGTTTCACCTGCCCAGACGGCTGATGGGTCATGGGAAAGGCATGTGGGCGATCAAGCCAGGCTGGTTCCTCCTGCCGCTCCTGGTGCGCCCTCTGCTGGTGGCCACGCAGAGTGCCGAGCGCCCCTGACTCCTGGGGAGAGGAAAGCTCGGCTCCTTCTCAGGGGTCTGGGCAGGGACCCCGGGTTTGACTCTGGGGCGGGGGCCGGTAGTCTCGCCAGATCTCTCGTCCGTGTGTGCTGTCAAAGAGGTCTTTCCCCTCCGTGTTTCTAAGTCGTCCCTCCCTCGGGCTGTCAGAGTGAGCAGCTAAGAGGACTGGATGCCCAGTTGAATGTGCATTTTAGTTAAAACAAGGGTATTTATTTATTTAATATATTTTTATTGATTTTTTACAGAGAGGAATAGAGAGTTAGAAACATTGATGAGAGCTGAAACCGGTTTAGCTCAGTGGATAGAGCGTCGGCCTGTGGACTGAGGGGTCCCGGGTTCGATTCTGGTCAAGGGCATGTATCCTGGTTGCGGGCACATCCCCAGTGGGGGGCATGCAGGAGGCGGCTGATTGATGTCTCTCTCATCTCATAGATGTTTCTAACTCTCGATTCCTCTCCCTTCCTCTCTGTATAAAAAATAAACAAAATATATTAAAAAAAAAAACATCAATGAGAGAGAAACATCCATCAGCTGCCTCCTGCACGCCCCCTACTGGGGATGTGCCTGCAAACAAGGTACATGCCCTTGACCGGAATGGAACCTGGGACCTTTCAATCCACAGACCGACGCTCTACCCACTGAGCCACACCGGTTTTGGCTCAGTTAATTCTTCAGTGAAAGTGTGTGGCATGACTGCAGGGAACACACTGGCTCTGAGAAACGATGCTCTGCGTTTGGAAGGCACATTCCTTCCTCGATGTCTGGTGCCTGGGGAGGAGGCGCTCCTGTGGGCCCGGGGAGGCCGGCAGGGGGAGTGCGGGAAGGTAGCGGAGTGGGTGAGCGCCTGATGGAGGGGCAGGGTCAGCTGAGTCTCTGCTGCAGAGGCCTCGGGGACATCAGCTCTCAGTGCCGCTGGGTGTCAGGTTCCTTGCTGGGGGGACATTCCTTGCTGCCAGCGCTCCAAACCCGAGCCTGGCCCTACCCCAGGGAGTCTGTCTATTCGCTCTTCCTTCAGGTAGAGGGTCGGCTGGGAACCTGGATTTGCTGCCAAGACCGGGAATCGCTGCTCCCGAGCTGGTCCTGCAGACGTGCGTGTGCACACGTGTGCATGTCCCACGTCCAGCCAGGGCCCCCTTCCTGAGCCTCATCCCTCCTCCCCCGATGTTCCCAGACTCCCGCCCGCCCGCCCCCTCCTCGGGCTGATCTTGAGTGGCCACTTCCTGCCTCTGATTTCCTGCCCGCCCTGAGCGCCCCTCCTCGCGCCTGCCTCCCCGGGGGACGCTTTCTGTGCGTGTCAGCCCCCAGCTGTCAGCTGCAGCCGTTTCCGGCAGGTCTGCCGGAGCCGAGGGTGTCCTCCCCCAGGTGACTCACTCGCCCCCAGTCCTGGGGCGCCTCCTGCAGACCCCGCTTCCCCCGAGGCCATTGTGCAGCCGTGGCCCCGCTCCAAACGCTGGTCCTTCTTAATCAGAGCGATTCAACCGCCCCGTCCACGCATCCCTGTGTCCAGGTGGTTCCCAGAGAGGTGCGCTCCCCTCCCTGCCCCCCTCAGGGCCTGGGCAAACCCCACCTCCAGGCAGCAGGCTCCGGCTGAGGCCAGCATGGAAACAAAATAGCATCTGCCCTTCCTCTGTGTGTGTGTGCAGACCTTTGGGGTGTCACCGAGGGATGGTGATCGCTGGGGAACCCAGGTCCGTGGGTGACAGCCGGCAGCTGGAGGAAGGCAGCTGGGGCTCAGCAGCTGTTCTGAGGACCCGGGGTCGGCCACGTCTGCTCCGTGGGGAGAGCAGAAGAGAGGGAGCAGAGGCAGAGCAGAGGGGGGAAGAGGAAGGCACAGCGTACAGGTCGCCCTCAGGATGGAGTGCTCCCCTGGGAAGAGAGGGGCTGGGAGAGGCGGGAGGAGGCGTTGGCGAGGACCAGCGGCCCACCCCCTGGCTCCCAGGTGGGCAGGAAGGAGCCACAGCCAAACTGCCGGGAAGCCAGGTCCCCATGTCCAGCCGCCCTGCCTTCTCCACGAGGGAGCGGGAGCGTGCCAGGCTGGCCAGGGTCCCCGCCCAGAACACTGCTTCCGGCTCTTCCCGTCCAGCCCGCTGCCTCCTCTCCTTCCCCTCCTCTCAGATGTCCCCGCAGGGAGAGGGGGCTTTCGGTGAAAGTTAGACCTGAAATTCACCTCTGTGCACGTGTGCATCCTGATGAGAATGAGAGAGGGGGTGATGCTGAGTGTGGGCCCCCGAAAGGTGCTCATTGAAGGCCTTGGGAGGCACTGCCTTCCTGGGGCACAGTCTGGGGCGATGGGCAGTGTGTCCTCTCCTGGGGACCCGCCCTGCACCCTGGCTCTGCTGCCCGGGGACCCTCTGCTAGGAAGGGACGTGTGACAGATGCCCACCCAGCGCTGTGAGCTGCTGGCAGGGAGGTGGCGGTCTCAGGGCCTTTCCTGGGGGCGCCCACCAGTCAGGGGTGCGATTCCCACCGGCAACGGAGCTCAGGGGACAGACTGCGCTCAGGGGAGGGGGACAGACTGAGCTCAGGGGAGGGTGCGCGCTGACTCCGGGCAAGGCTGCCTGCGGGCAAGGGGGTGGCAGTGAAACGGGGGCGGTCCAGCTGCTTCCATAGAGAGGCGGTTCCTGCAGCACCTGCTGGTCCCAGCAGCCCTGGGGGTCCGCAGCTCGCCAGTCACAGATGGTCCCTTTAAAGCAGCAGTTCTCAACCTGTGGGTCGCGACCCCTTTGGGAGTCGAATGACCCTTTCACAGGGGCCGCCAAAGACCATCGGGAAATGCAGATATTTACATCACGATGCATAACAGTAGCAACATTTCATGGTTGGGGGTCACCACCCCATGAGGAGCTGTATGCAAGGGTCGCGGCCTTAGGAAGGTTGAGAACCACTGCTTTAAAGCCTTTTTGCTGCTGCTGTTAATCCTCACCTGAGGAATTTTCCCGTTGATTTTTAAAGAGAGTGGAAGGGCCCTAACCGGGTTGGCTCAGTGGATGGAGCGTCGGCCTGCGGAGTGAAGCATCAAAGGTTCAATTCCAGTCAAGGGCATGTGCTTGGGTTGCGGGCACATCCCCAGTAGGGGATGTGCAGGAGGCAGCTGATCGGTGTTTCTCTCTCATCTGTTTCTCATCAATGTTTCTAACTCTCTATTCCTTTCCCTTCCTTTCTATAAAAAAAATCAATCAATCAATAAAACGTATTTAAAAAAAAGAGAGTGTAAGAGAGAGGGAAATATCAATGTGAGAGAAACTTCTGTATGTGCTCTAACCAGGACCCAGGCCGGGGAGGAGCCTGCAACCAAGGTACATTCCCTTGACCAGAATCGAACCCGGGACCCTTTGATTCACAGACCAATGCTCTGTCCGCTGAGCCAAACTGGCTAGGCCTTTCCCCCTTTATTATCCACTCAGAGCTTCCCACAGGAACCAGCGGAGCTCTCGGCCCATGAAATAGCTGGTTTGGGCAGGTGGTTACCAGATATACACTCACAGGGGGCGCTGACCCCTAAGTCCTCGGGAGCCCCCTGAGGAATGGCCTGGGGACACGGGGGTGCCCGCCTTTGGGCGAACTCCTGGCTGGGCGCACTGAACTGTTCCGAGTACCCCCCAAAGGGGAGGGCCAGAGGAATACACATCTAAGTATGTGAGAGAAGACTGAGAGCGGCTGAGACAGCAGGCTGGCCGGAGGGGATGGGAGAAGGCAGCCGGGAGGAGAAAGGGTTAACGTGAACTTCACATTCCGGAGGGTTTCGGATTGACAGAAAAATTGCAAGCAGCACAGAGCGAGTTCCTGTACATCCCACGCTGCTTCCTGTATCTTCAAACCCCGTTAGGACAGTCCTTCCCTCCATTCCCGAGCCAACAGCGCCACACGCCTGTTCACAGACGCGGATCAGAGAGCCAGAGTGTTTACCTAACGCCCCCTTTCTGCCCCGGGGTCCCAGGTAGGGCCCCACGTGTCTCTTTAGGCTGCTCCTGGCTCTGACAGTTCTCAGATGTTTCTTGTCTTTGCTGACCTTGACCGGGTGAGCCGCACCGGCCGGCTGTTCTGTAGGACGTCCCTCAGCTGGGACTGGTCTGCTCTTTCTCTCCGGATTAGACGGAGGTTATAGGTTTGCGGGAGGGACATACCATCCGATGACGGATCGCTCTGACGCTGACCTTGACCACTGACCTTGAGGGGGCTGTTTGTTAGCCTTCCTGCCGGTTCCGCTCTGCTGGCTTTGGGGGGAGCTCGTAAGTGCAGCCCACACTTAACGGAGGGCGCTCTGCTCCCTCCTGTGGAAGGAGCCGAGGGAGTTATCTGCTTGGTATTCCGCACGAGAGGGAGATTGGAGCCTGTTAACTGAGAATCTGTTACCGCCAAAGGGGGAGCTGGGGGTGGGGGGACTGGGACGGGGGGGGGGGGTCCAGGCCTGGGATAGCTCTTCTAACCCTTAGGGAGAGCGGGGGCGGGTGCCAGTCGAGGAGGAGGGAGGGAGGGGACGTGCCTGCCTCCATGGCTCCACGCACGCTGATGGTGGTTCCCCAGAATCTTGACGTACTTACTTCCGAGTTTCCCAAACGATAGTGGGAAAGTTTTCCCTTTTGCTCCGAGAAGAGTGTTAAAGGAATTTAAAAAAAGGTCAAATGTTTACAAACACATAGCAAAACAGCCTGGCCTGAGAGCGTCTCCCCGCCCTCTTGGATTCAGGGCCAGCGCTGAGCTGGATGCCTGGGCTCCTGGGCACCTGGACCCCCGGTCCTCTCTCCATGAAGGGCCCAGCACCCAGGCAGGGAGATGGGCTCCCGGCTGTAAGCAGGCCCCAGCTCTGGGGGAGCTACCAGGCACCTCCCGCTCGTTGAAGGGAAGACTCCTACAGCCAGGACTGGTTCACGGACAGCTGATGCGATTAGGAAAAAGCAAAATCTGGCTCTACACGCAAAGGTGGTTTCCCTGCAGAGGGACAGCCATTCATAAAACGCGCCAACTGCCAGCATGTGCCCAGCCCCTGTGGGGGGCTCTGTGGGCACTTCCGGGTCTGTCCTGCTGATTATGGGGCTCGCTTGCTGGAAGGCCTCAAGGTCAGTGAGAGCCTGCCAAGGTCATGTAGTCCCTGCCGAAGGCGCTGGTGTCACCTAAGGACCGAGGTTTGTCTCGGTGACATCACCTTCTCCCCGGCTGTCGCCCGTCGGCTGCCCCCACACTCCGGCGCTCGGCTGCCAGGCACATGGCCCTCGGGTTGCTCTGTCCCCGGGCCACCGGCACACTGAGACCTGAGAGGCTTGTGTCTTCCAAGGTCACTGCACCGAGACTCATGTCCTTGTCGGTGATGGCGCCAGTCCCCTGGGATGGGAGGGCGTTATGAGGTGGAATGTCAGGTACGTGACATGCGCCCTGTGGCCACACAGGCAGGAGGCAAGGGAGAAAGGAGAGCAAACACAGGGCGGAGTGATGGCCAGGCAGGGCCTGGGGTGGACAGCACAGAAGCTGGGGACTCGGCCTAGATGCCCGCTGGCTCCAGCACCCTGCTCGCTGCCCTACCCGGCCAGGGCTCTTCCATGGCCTGCTTTCTGTGGCCTGTCCTGTCCTGTAGCCTGCTCTGTCCTGTGGCCTGTTCAGTCTCATGGCCTGTTCTGTGACCTGCCTGTCCCG